>PVKH010017850.1:0-15294 GCA_004027955.1 Chaetophractus vellerosus | reverse complement strand
TTTTTTTTTTTTTAATTTTTATCCAGAGGTCCCAGGGATCACACCTAGGTCCCTCCATGTGGGAGACGGACACCCAACCATCTGAGCCATATCCGTCCCCCTGCTGTATCTCTTAAGGTTGACCAAAGATATCCAAAGTTACAGTCTTTTCCCATATAGGATGATCATATAAAAAATCAGGCTTAGTTTATCACCAGCATTCTAAAAACCAGACCTAGGGAGAAAAACTAGGTCTGGGGACACATGCATGGTTTCTAATATAGCAAATGTTTAGCCTACCCTGATTATCACAAAATCAAGACAGCAAGAATATTTGCAGGAGAATGTGTTTTAGATACCACCATTGTGGTGACAGAGAGAATGGCGTGTAGGGGGAGCACGGTTACATGCAGGAAACTCTTGCAACATTCCAGGTAGAAGACTATAGTGACCGGAACTAAGAGAATGAAGGGAAGTGGATGAATTTGGGAAGATATTAAAAACATCAAAATCAGAGTCAGTAATTTACTGGATGGAGGAAATAAGAGGGAGGGAGAAGTCCAGGATGATGCAGGTTTCTGTAGGTACCCTTAATCATTACAGAATTTATTGGAAGAGCATTATGTTTGGGGTCGGGTTGAAGGTAGTGGAAGGAGATGAGAGCCCAGTTTTAAACAGATTGAGTTTAAGATGCCTGTGGAATGTTCAAATGGAATTATATAATAGGAATTGAATATATATATGGGCCAGGAGCTTTAGGAATAAATATGGGTTAGAGAGCAACATATGTGTGTGTAGATACATGTATGCATATACATACCTATTTACTTTTGGGGGGTTGTAGAAGGAGGGCAGTAGGTAAGGTCATCCAAAGAAGTGTGCCGAGACCAAGAAGAGTGAAGAAACAGAAATGAAGTCCCAGAGAACACCATCTTTTCAGAAATAGTCCAGAGTAACTAGCTAGACAGGTAGAAGGCAAAACTAAGTGGAAAAAAACAAGAAATAAAAACTCAAAGAGGGAATCAACAGTATTAAGTGCTGCGAAGAGGTCATACAAGATTAGCACTGCATAACATATTCTGAGTTTAGCCAAAGAGTGATTATTAGCAACTTTTGCAAAAGCAGTATCAGTAGAGCGATAGAAATAGAGGGCAGATGCCATTGGTGAGGAGTGAATGGCAGGCAGTGAGTGTCAATAATGTTTTTCAGAAAGCCTGGCTATGAAAAAAGACCCAGCAGCAGAGAAGAAGAAAGTGAAGAGAAGCCTTGTCCTTGAAGAGAAGGTTGAGGATGGATCCGAAGCACCAATGGAGGCATAAGCTTTGTAGGAGGAGGGCAACGTGCCTTTGTGGCAGGAGGAAAGTACAGATGGATGCAAAAGGAGATGATTTGGGGGCAGGGCAGGACAGCCTGGAGGAGAGTCTCAGTTGATGGCTCCTGTTTCCTCTAAGTAGGAGGTTAGCCCACCTGCTGACAGGGAGGAGGAAGATGGTGATGTGGGGCCAGAGGAGAGAAGAGGTGAGAAATTAATTGGGATTGCAGACTGCCTGGGAAGATATCATATTTCTGGACATCTTTGACCATGACTTTCTATAAAATAACTTATAAAAATGTTTTTTTAAAAAATGACTGGAACAGCCTTTTGTGTTTTCAAAACCAGTATTAAGCAGGATCCCGTATTGAGCACATTGTTTCTTGCCTGTTTGCTTCTCTTTCCTCTTTCCACTGCACCCCGGCTGTAGTTGCCTAGTACAGCAGATTTTCCAACTTCAGACAAGCCACTTTTCCAAGAATACATGGAACAGATTACAGAAGCTACTGACAGCCTGCTTGCTTCCCCTTCTTCACTTGTATACATTCAGCTGGTGTTCTAAAAAAGAGGAAGTCAGGAGAACTTGTTTTTCTTTTTTGAAGGAAGATAGGAGAAGCAGGAAGACAAGCATAAACAGGTGGAAATATTGAGGGAAAATAAAGGAAAGAGAACAAATACTGAAAAAATAATCATGAGCCAAAATGTAAACTAAAATGATGACAGAGTCTGGAAAAGGAAAAGGAGTGAAGAAAACATCGACATTCTACCTTAACCTCTTAGTTTGCTACTCAAATATAGCTTCCTCCAGTTAGGATCACCTGACTTCTCAGAGAAACTAATACCCAGGGGATACTGGCCACCTTGAAGAGCCACATGGAAAACATAGGTTTTCAATGAATTCACCTTTCTCCTACCTAATTTATCTGTATTGGTGGGAAAGTGTTTTAGGTTTTTGTTTTTTTTTCCTTTCCTTTGGCCTATCCCCTCAAATTTAAAATCAAGTCAGGAGAAAATGTTTTGGAACTAGATAGAGATGATGGTTGCACAAGATTGTGAATATACTAAATGCCACCCAATTGTATATTTTAAAATGATTAATTTTATGCTAGGTGAATTTTACCTCAATTTTTAAAAATCTAATTTGGGCATGCCTAGGGGACTGAATTCTGTGCCCTTCAGAGGGTTTCCTTTAATGAGCACTTACTATTGCAGGTGCTAGTCTAGGTCTAGTTCAGTCCCCAAGTTCTGGGAATTGGCAGAAAAAATAAGAAATATTCTCTCCCCTTGCCATGGAATTTCTCCTGAGTGAAAGACGACTTATGTAGGTTTAAGAGACCAATCTTCAGGCTTTTAATGGCTAGCCAGAAATTTATTAGCACCAACTTCTTAGAAAAAAAAAATGCTTGAGTTCTGCCTTAACTCTGTCACTGCATGTATAACCTTCTCCTAATCGCTCTCCCTTAATGCTTCTGACTCAGATTTGACCCCCACTTTCACTCTCACACACAGAAGAAGCTGATGTAATGCAAGCAGATACCAGCTGAAGCCAGAATAGAATGGATACTTATCTGGGGAGATAAAGTGACAGTGTTGCTTCTTCAGGCTATTGTTCAAAGGAACTTGTCTTTTATTTATAGATATTAGAATTTAAAGGCATAGACAGCCAGAGCTTGATAATCTCTCTTAGTATAACTCGTTTCCTAGAAATCTGCTTGATATGGCTACCTTCTTTGCATGTAAATTGAATGTGTTAGATGGATGTTTTATACCTGGTTTCATGTTCTTTTAATGGGTTCTATTGCTGTTTTGATTAAAGCTGGTTTCTAAATTTTAATGCATCAATATTTTGCTTTTACAGGACACTATTTTATCTCATTTATCTGTGGCGCAGGTTGCAGGAAAAAAGCAAGAGGTTTTAAAAGTTGTCAAATGTAGGTGATTTTCATACCCAATAAAAGATTCATAATTTAGTTGGGTATAGCTAAACATATGAGGTCTCTACTTGTAAGAGGGTTTGCGAAGCTGGTGCCTCCTAATAGATTTCATGGGCGTTATTGGGCTTTTGTGCCAGGAAAAATGTAGTTGTCTATTCTTAAACCTGCATTTTCTTGCTTTCAAACTCTCAAAGAGTAAGGTTGACAGGGATGCCACTAACCTTCTGTTGCTCTGGAAAAGTGACTTCATTTTTCTAAGCCTTTACTGGAAAGTGTTATGTCCCTTATATTTTTGGAATGTTTTTTTCCTAAGCTCTTAGAAGATTTTCCAGATTGAACCTCATGAATCTCTACAGCCCCGCTGCAAGAAAGGGAGGAATAGTGCCTATAAACTTCTTTGAATTATTTGAAAGAAAGATAATAGAATGTGAGGAACAGAAGATAAATGAATCCAAACCATTTTTTAAACAGATTACCTGATGAATATGAAATAATTTTATGCACACATATGGAAACAACTAATTAATTGTAAACTTTATTTGTTGCAGTAGTACAGATAAGGAAATTTATTTGCACCCTAAAATTTAAAAAAAAATCATGATGTGGTTTACTCATATTTAAATCATCCAAGGCCAAATACTGTTTGAAAAAGCTATATTATATGAAGAACCTTATACTCAGGAACATAATCATACCAGCATTTCTGTGAACAGGATGAATCATAAAAATAACAAATATGCTTTATGAACATTATATTTAAAGTAATTTTTTAAATTTTGGCTATTAACCAAAAGGTTAATTGATTCTTTTCTTCTTGTTCCATTGTGGTTAACATCCTAATTCTTCCCTTTCAAGACCCATTTTCTTATGCAAATGAAAAACTGTAAGACTTTGTGTCTGAGGGAGAGGGCTGCCTTTTGCAGGAGAACTCATGCACCTGTTTCAGCACTCAGCCCCCACCTCTGCTTCCCTTGGCTGCCAAGTTAGAGACTTAGTGAGCAGGTTTAGTGGGTGTGGGGTCCTTGAATTTTGACTCACATTTTCTTTGTGACATACCCTCGTTGTGCCTTATAATTCCTCCCCTTCCAGCACTCAGCATGCCAACAGCAGCTGCATCATGGCACTCACCCTGCTGCCAAGAGGGCAGACAGCCTCCTTGGAGACTGGAACATTGTACTATAGCCAACTGTTAAGAGAGAGAGATGCTGGTGTAACTCATACAGCTGAAATTCAGATCATTCTAGGAGGTATTTGCTGGAATAGTTTGTCCATTGTATTTTAAAAATTAAACTAATTTTTAAAAAATGTTTTGTTACAGAAAATGTCCAACATATACAAAGGTAAAAAGAATAGTATAGTGCATTCTCAACGTATCTTCCTATCTCCCAGTTTCAACAATTATCAACTCATAGATGATCTTATTTCACTGTCCATGGTGTTTTTCCCATGGCTTTATCCAGATTATTAGGAGATTCATTTCCAAGGATAAATATATTTTAAATGACAGTTTCTTCTCCATCCCTCTTCAGTCTAAGATCTGTCACCTTAATGGTTTTCTCAGCCCTTTCTTCCTAAAGGTAAAAATGTTAGAGTCTTTTTTCCTTGTAACTTAAGTCATCATATACAATTTTAGTAACTGTCATATTTCCTAATATTATCCCCTAAATTTTTAAAGCTTCGTTCATTCATTCAGCTAATCTATCCAAAGCATGTCTGAAATGTTCAGGATCTTAGAATGTAGAATGTAGAGCATCAGAGATCTTTGGGTTTGATTCAGAGTTCCATTGCTGCCCAGCTGTGTGATCTGGGACAAGTTCCTTAACCTTTCAGTGTCCTCTTGTCTGAAATATGGGACTAAATATAGCACACACCACACAAGGTTGTTATAGGAGTTAAATGAGTGAATACATTTAAACAGCTGGCACAAACTAAATGGTTCAATATATGCTAGTTGTTGTCATTGTCACTGTCACCATCATCATCATTCTTCATCCCTCACCATTCATTTTACAGAATAGAGAACCAAAGCCCAGGTGGATGAAGCACCCCCACATGAAGCAACTGTCAGGTGGCAGTTTTATCAGTAGAACCTGAACAATAAACCACATGTCTCTATTCCTTTATTGTACTCAATTTACTTTGACACAGTCTTATTCTTGAGGAATGTATGCTCTGGCAGGTGAAAGAAAGAATTAATAAAGGCATGAACCAAAGAATAAATATTGCCACTGGAGAGTTAAGCCTTAGAAGTTAGGTGCTTAGAAAGCAAAGTGCTATGGGTAATATATCTCTTCTTTAGGGAGGTAAGATTTCATGAATGCTTTCATTTAAGAAAGGAGATGATTTGGCTAATGAAACTGGAAGAACATTCTGTGTACAAGGAAGAAAGGGAAGAAAGTTTGAGTATAGGATGAGTAACAGACCTAGGGAATATTTACAAATGAGATTAAGAGAGAAGACGAGATATTTGAGGAGAGGGGAAGGTAAAATTATCTGAACCACCAGTGAATGACAGCAACAAAAGGAATGGGTGGATCTTGGACTTTAAAGTCCAGTAGAATCTGATAATCTTCAAGTTTTTTGTTCACTTATTTTAGTTATATGTTAAGCACTGTTCTAATCACAAATATTACTTCATTTAATCCTCATGAGAATCCTATGAAATAGGTACAGTCGTTGGTCTCATAAGGAACCTGAGGCACAGAGAAGTTAAATAACTTGCCCAACGTCGTTTTCTAATTAATGAGCAGGAGACCTGGCATCTGCACCAAGCAGTCTGGCTCTAGTATATGTGTTCATGACCACTCTACCCTGCTGCCCAATGGTAATCAAAGCCCGATGCATACATAATCTTTTTTTTTTCATTGGTACATCCAAATTTTCCATACAGTTTTCCCATACAAGCCAGCATATGGTAAAACCCTTAAGAGAGACTGGAATTTCATGGAGTCATTACTCACTGATACCTGCCCTCTAGGCTGACCCTAGGATACTTAACATTTTAAAGTTCCAGTTATATTTCTGGTGACAGGATGTGCCCACTGTATACATGGATCTCCATAATAAACTTCGTCATGACAGCATGTGATTACATTTGTTTTAGTTGCAATCCTAAGTAAGTACTTGGGCATTTTCTTTTCAAATGAAGTTTTAAGACCACTATTGATGGGGATGTGTTTGGTTGTTTTGTTAATTTGAGGTTATTCACTAAACACATTTCTTGAGGGCTCCTTTTCTAGGTGTTGGGGATGCCTTGTGTACAGACAGTTCCTTCTCTACCTATTCTCCATGGATTTTTCATTTCCTACGGGCTTGATCTATTAGCATATAAACTGCCATTATCTTTCCCAACTTAAACATCCCTCTCCAGCTACTGACCCATGTCTCTTTTTCCCCTTTTCAGCAGCGTAATGTCTAGAAGGAATTGTTCTCATTTTTGTCTCCACTTCCTTTCTTCCCATCCTTTTGAACAGACACCAAGCAGACATTATCTACTTTATATCCCCCTGCCTACTGAACAGTTCCACTTGGATGTCAGTTAGATATCGCAGACATCCAAAATTGAAATTTGTGGGTTTTTTTGGTTTTTTTTTTTAGGAGGTACTGAGGATTGAAACTGGGTCCTTGTACATGGGAAGCAGGCACTCAACCACTGAGCTACACTGCTTCCCCTAAATTGAACTCTTGATCTTCCTGCCCAGGCCGGCTCTCATGGTTCTTTTTCCCACCTCTGTAACTGGGACTCGATCCTTATTACTCAGGCCCCAAACTTGCATTTCATCCTTGACTTTGTTCCTGCTCTCTTATGCCACATCCATCCTCTCAGCAAATCCTATTGGCTTTATACTTACAGCCTATCCAAAATCTAACCATTTCTTCTCACTTTCACTCTTACTCCCCACATCTATCACCATCCCTCATTCCTAACATCTTCCTGCTTCCTTCCCTGCTCACCCACCCAAATGTCTACTCTTAATAAGCAACCAGAGTTAGCCTTTTTTTTTTAAAGATTTATTTTTATTTTATTATACATCCCCCCCTTTTTGCTTGTTCTTGCTGTGTTCATTTTTTCTTTCTCTCTCTGCGTTCCTCTATGTCTGCTTGTCTCCCTCTGCTGGGGCAACCTGCTGAGTCAGCTCACCGGCGCAGTGGCCCGCCTGCTCATGGGGGCTCACCCTTGCTCGTGGGGGCTTGCCTTTGCCCGTGGGGGCTTGCCTTTTTGCCCGCCCACGGGGGCTTGCCTTTGCCCGCGGCAGCATGCCCCGTTCGTGGCGGCGTGCCCTGCCTGCGTTGGCTTGCCTTCTCGAGGCGGTCTGCCCGTTCAAGGAGGCCCGGGGACTGAACCCAGGGCCTCCCATGTGGTAAACCAGGGCCCTACCAACTGGGCTATACAGCCGGCCCCCAGAGTTAGCCTTTTAAGACATCAATCAGAAGATGTCTTCTCTGCAACAATATTTTCTTCAAGATTTTTAAAATAAGATATGCAACAATATGGATGAATCTCCTACACATCCTGTTGAGTGAAAAAAGCCAGAAACAGAAGAGTTGGTACTGTGCAAAATTCAGATTCCTCATGCAGAAAAGCACTTTCTTCTAGACTAAAGGCAAATAATGTATCAGTATTCTTAACTATTAGCCTATAAACTCCATGCCGGCAATTGTCTTGTCTGCTTTCATCATTCAACAAATATTTACTGAGCACTAGGCACCAATCTAGGCACTTGGGGTACAGCAGTGAACATGAGAGGCAAAAAGCTCCTTAAGCGTTTGAGGACCCATAAGCAGAAAAAATAAATTACACAGTATATAGCAAGGTGCCAAGGGTTATGGAGAGGGGAAAATCAGGAGAGGAAGACAGGGAGTGTTGGAGAGGGTGGGCAAGAAGGAAGTGTACAATTTTAAATAAGGTGGTCAGAAAAGGCCTCGTTTGGTAACATTTGGGACAACACGTGGAAGGAAGTGAGGGAGGAAGCCATGTGCATATCTGGGGGAAGGACCTACTGGGCAGAGGAAATGGAGCTGAAAAGGGCCTTCGGCAGAAGCAAGCTGGGTGTCCCAACAACAGCAAGGAGGCCAGTGGGACAGGAGTGGAGTAAGCAAGGGCAGAGTAGTTGGAGTTGAGGTCATGGGGTAACACAGGCCCATCACAAAGGACCTTATAGGCCTTTGTAAAGACTTAGAAGTTTTATTCTGCATGAGTTAGAGGGTGGGGGGTGGAGATGGTCATTTTTTGCCTAAGTTGATTTGAGTTAGGTTTTAGCCTCTATGTGTAGTGGCAGATAATTCATTTTCATTTCTGTAAATATACTCAGTTATCCCTTCTACTGTTGATGGATATTCCAGTTTTGGGCTTGTGATGTATTCTCCTTTGAATATTCTAATGCAGGTCTTTTGGCAAACTAGTGTATGTTAAGGGATATTAATTTTAAATAAATTGAATCCAGTATATTAATTTTTCTAATTTGAATCATTTCAGTAACATAATATGTTATAGTTCCAGTGAAAGTCAGGCAGTTAGTCAATACTCATGGTACACATTAGAGGTGAATTCTCAAGTCTATGTTATGGTAAAGTAGTAAAGTTAGCAAGATAGGGAATACAAGGTATGTCAAAAAGATCACTTGCCCTCAAGGACCTCAAAGTCTAATTGGAGATCAGACATATGCATATGAAACAGCAAGGGCACACACAAGAAACACCAAGTAATATCCTGGGCAATTTGCCCCAAAAGTATTCTGGGAGAAAAGCAAGATCACTTTGGACTCTGATGATATAACATTTCATGGACAGTGGTTGGAGACTCACACAATAACTGAAAGAATATTGAATTCCCATCCTGGAGAGTCCTTCTGCATTCTCTAATAGAGTGGCAAGAATCCGCAGAGTACATGGGCAGTGCCTAGTGAAGAAGGACAGACCAATACGCCAGGCTCTTGATATTAATGGTTGTATTTATGAACCTTATTGTTGTGAAATTGAAACTTAGCCTAGTATTATATATTGCCTAAGAGTCATCTCCTGAGGTCATCCTTGTTGCTCAGGTGTGGACTCTCTCTAAGCCAAACTTAGCATATAAACTTCCTGCCTTCCCCGCAGCGTGGGACATGAGTCCCAGGGATGAGCCTCCCTGGCACTGAGGGGGTGGTGGTTATTACCAAGTGGCAACTAGAGATGCACTTGAAGAAAGACCTTGACCAAAAGGGGGAAATATTAAATTCAAAAGAGCTTTTAAGGCTAAGAGATTTCAAAGTAAGTTGGGAGGTCATTCCAGAGGTTACGATTAGGCAAATCTCAGCAGGATATCATTAACTGCCACAGTCAACAGTACCTCAAACAGTGGGGCTTCTGAGAGCTCTAGAGACATCTAGACACTATAGGCAGGACAAACAATCTTGGGAATTCGTCACCCTGCCAGTGGGCCTTACCTTGGAATATATGTTTCCCAGTGTAACAGAGTTTAGACTCATCTATAATTTCCCTACACATAGCTCTTGTGCCCCTTTTAGTTGAGCCTCTAATTAGCACTATACTCATTACATATATGTCCCAGAGACTTGAATCTTTGGTCAGTTCATATGCATGCTGAGCCCTGAATCTCAGCAGAGTTGCAACACCTACTCTCTAGTTCACTGGACTCACCCAGGACAACTAACAAAAGGATGATGGACAACACCCATCCCCCAAAACTGAGAGTATCTACAACTACAAGCAAGACAGTTCCATCCATATGCCCCACGGGATCTAAGCCCTCTTTCAGTCAGAAACAGTGGGTATCACCATCCCAAAATCCTCAAGATTGAGGAATGAACAGACATTGAGGAATGAATGCAACTGTGGACTAAAATAGACTTATTATTATGCAAGCAATGGAATAACTTGTAATGTTGATATACAGGCAGTGGTTACCAGAGGTTCTGAAGGGAAGGAGAGGGAAGAATAAGTGTAAAATGGGGCATTTTGGGGACATTGGAATCGTTCTGCATGACATTGCAATGACAGATACAAACCATTACACATTTTGTCAAAACCTTAAAATTGTGTGGTGCAAAGTGTAAACCATAATGTAAACTATAGACCATGGTTAGTAGCAATGCTTCAATATGTGTTCATCAATTGTAACAAATGTACCACACAAATGAAAGATGTTAATGTGGGAAAGTGTGGAAGGGGGAGGGGGAGGGTATATGGGAATTCCCCTATATTGTTGATGTAACATTTATGTAATTGAAAACTTCTTAAAAAATAAAATTTTAAAAAGATTTCATGGAGAAGCTGGGACTTCAGCAGAACCTCAAAGCATAAATAGGATTGGAAGGACTTTGTAGGCTATAGCTGGGCTAGGGGAAATTGCAAGTATGCCAGTTCATATTCAAGGGGCCACAGATGGTCAGTCTGAGTAAAAGCAGGGTTTAGGACTCATTTTCAAACCTAGCTGAGATTTGGATAGACATGTTTCTCAAGTAAGGTGTATAATTCATTCTAATCTGGAAATATTTACATATTCCACATTTCTCAATCATTTTGATGCATTAATGCCCCACTTGCCATTATTAACTCTCACAGTCCAATAAGGTCTAAATGTCTCAAATATATATGTATTTTTAGACCGGCAAAGGAAAATCATCAGGTGTGACTGTAGCAGGCCCTGAGACGGAGAACAAGGCAGGCCAGACTCTGGAGAACAGCTCGCTGATGGCCGAACTCCTGAGCGACATCCCCTTCACCTTGGCCCCACACGTGCTGGCGGTGCAGGGCACCATGGGCGACCTTCCCGACCACTTACTCTCCTATGATGTCAGTGAAAATCTATCACGGTTTTGGTATGATTTCACTCTGGAAAATTCAGTGCTCTGTGATTCATAATCTTCATGCCTACTTGCACCTGAAGTGCTTTTCAAAAACGTTTGCCTATTTTATTTAACCTGTGTGATGTTCTTTGCCATTTCTCTGTGTAAAGGCCCTCAGAAAGGCAAGGATCATAAAGCAAAGAAAATAATGCATACCTTGTCCTATTTTTTTTTTAGAACAGAGTATATTTGTATTTTTAAAATTGGAACTAATTTCTACTTCCTTTCTCCCAAAGAACAAATATGAAAATGAGGCTATCGAGGTTTTTATAAAAGGAGTACGCTCCTTCAACTGGTCTCTCAAAATCTAACACCTCAAATTTATCTTAGAAGAACTGTGAAAAAGAACTGTGGCGTTTTTCTTAGTAACCACAACTATGAAGTCTGCACTCAGACTGAGTGTGACTTTTTTCCTCTGGTTTGCGGAGGCTTGAGTTAACGTTATTCCCTTTCTTCTTCCATAGTTTTCCTGAATGAATTCAGAAAGAAAGTTGCCAGATAGCTTAATTTCTTCAGCCCTGATGTTAGACATATTGATAATGGAAATTTAAAACTTGTCCGAAAAAGCAGGGGTAGCTTGTTGATAAAGGAATGCTGTAACTGCTCTAGATGCTCTTTCTTTTGAGTGATAAATTACATTTTTCTTAATCCCAAGGCTGTCCTTTCCATGTCACATGAGCCCTCTGTTCCTGCCTTTGTCCTATGCCTTTTTGCGACTTCAGAGCTTGCTCTCTCACCAGCTTACCAAAGAATTTTCCCTGCCTCTGCCTCAGTTGGCATTTGCTCTCCTTACCACATATGTTCCCAGTTTATGAAGAGAGCTACATTTCCTTTTCAACCTCTCTGTCTCCTAAAGAAAAACATCTCATGATGCTACATATTATTGCTGATAACACCCTTATTTAGAAATTTGTTGGCCACAACACAGATGGAAATGTTTTACTGTGAGGAAAACTGAAATCAACTCATTTCCAATTAGAGTGTAGGCAAAACACCTAGATATGACTTTTAGTTCTTGAATATCCAGTATTTATTCAAACTCAAACAGAAGAGAACTGCCATTGGTCAACAGATTTTAAAGGGAAGAGATAGATTGTGATAGAGAATTTTCTATGCCCTGGAAAATTCAAATCACATTTGTTTTGATTAATAGCAATACAATTTGTTTATTCTGTGCAAAGAGGTACATAAATTATTCAAGTTTTAATGTGTTATGGATGTTTGTTTAATAAATAAATGTGCTATTTTCTTGATACCTGTGCTATATTATTTAAAAATTAAAGGAACGTGTCTATTGACAAAAATATGGTTTTTTTGCAAATAATGTTACCTTATGTGGTTGATGATTAAATTATATTTTTACATAGCTTTCCTAAAACATCAGTCTAGGAAATATAACTTATTACTGATGCAAATGTGAACATTATATAGCAGTTTTTGTGAAAGCACATCCTTTTCAAATATCCATGTTAATGTGCCCTTAAAGCTAAATGTAAGCATGCAGTCAATTTGTCTAATATATTTGTAAAATTGTGCCTACAATACTTATACATTTCATTTATATTTATTTCTACCATGTTATAAATATGCTTATAGACACTTTCATTTGTCTAGGAAAAATGTTAATTTAAATAAATGTGAATAAAAATAAACTAATATTTTGATTATTTTGGATGCAGAAAAATGGTTTTCTTTGCGTTATTTGAATCTGAATGTAAGTTAGATTTTGGGGGGCCAAAGATTTAAATATATACTTTATATATCACAGAGAAAAGTATGAAATTTCTTCTTATATGTAAGTTTTTAAGGAATAACATTGAAAATGGTAAGATCACTACTCCCAGCTCAGTAAAACTAGAGAGATTTGAGAGAAATCACATGAGCAGAGCCCCATCATCACAAAATTTAGTAAAGATCAATGTTATTGGCTTATTTTTGACAAAACTGTTATGAAAATGATTTTCATTTTCTTTTTTAAGATTTATTTTTATTTATTTATTCCCTCCCCCCTCGTTTGCACTCACTGTCTACTCTCTGTGTCCATTCACTGTGTGCTCTCTGTGTCTGTTCGTCTTCTCTTTAGGGGGCACCGGGAACTGAGCCTGGGACCTTCCATGTGGGAGAGAGGCATTCAATTGCTTGAGCCACCTCTGCTCCCAACTTTGTTGTGTCTCTCATTGTGTTTCCTCTTTGTGTCTCCTTGTTGCGTCATCTTGTTGCATCAGTTCACCGCGCCAGCCCGTTGTGCCAGCTTGCTGTCTTGCTCGTCTTCTTCAGGAGGCACTGGGAACCTAACTCGGGACCACCCATGTGGTAGGCAGGAGCTCAATCACTTGAGCCACATCCGCTTCCCCATTTTAATTTTCTTATCCTATCAGTCTTAGTAGTTTAAAACGGAAAGAAACATTAGAAATCAGTGAACCAGTGCCTTCATTTTGCCTAAGAGAAAACTTAGGCCTAGAAAGATTGAATGACTTAAGTCAGCTAGTTAATGATAAACAAACTTTTATTTTAATAGTATTAATAATTATAATATGAATTATAACAACGTGGCATGATATGGTGGGAAAGAGTTCAGGGGAGGCAGCCAGAGTTTATAAGGGTTCTCTCACTTAGAGGTTATGGGGCTTTCCATCTGTCCTCTAATGTTGGGTATCCTCAGTTCCCTTGCTCTTTAAATAGTCATTGCTTGCACCTTCCAGGGCTGTATTGAGGTTACAGGCAGTGTAAGTTAGAGGCCTGGCAGCATAGAGCCCAACACAACATAGGTGGTCAGGAAAAGGGAGATGTTATAATTCTTGTTCCTAACCTCACACACACAATGATCTAATGAAATGCAAAATAAATATTAACTGAACTGCCTAAAGAGTAATATAAAAATAGCTACCTACATTTATTGTAGATTACACACACACACACACACACACACAACTATCTCCCCCCAGAATTTTCTTTTATATCATGTAGCTCACTATGGAAAGTATTGCTAAAATATGTAAGTTGACTCTTCTGTCTTAGTTAAGAATTCCACAGGTAAAAATTGTTTTCTCCTATTATCAACAATCATGGTCCTTTTCCTTAATATGAAATTATCATTGCAAAGTACTGCAAACATGGACTGTGCATGTGATTTTACCGATTTTTTTTTAAGGTACCAGGGCTGGGGATTCAACCCGGGACCTCTTATGTGGGAAGCCGGCACTCAACCACTGAGCCATATTGGCACCTGTGAATCTTATTTTTAACCCAAAAATATATCCAGGAAATTTCATGGTTTTTTTTTTTCAGCTTTTTAAAATGGCATTTTTCATCCTTTCCTAAATATTGAATTAGAGAGGCAATTCTGATCAATTCGTTATTCTGGTTAATTAATTTTTGATTAACTGAATTTTTAAAGTTAACAATTCTAGAAACCCAAAACAATCGTTTTTTTTTTTAAGAAAATGTTATTGACTTCAACACTTTTTTGTTATTGTTCTCAAAGTAAAATGATAAACAAACTGTATGAAAGAAATCTCATCTAAACTTCCACACGATTTCATTCCTTATAATTATAAAGGACTAGTATAGAATAGCAAAGAAAGAATCTTATCCAAGTTCTAAAATATTGGTGCATCAGACCTAACCCCTTTACCCCTCTTTGTAAAAATTGATTAATAAATGGGCATTGCCCTGAGTAGTCTAGCAAAGAATATGTTCTTTTCAGAGATTAATATATTGTTTTATTAATCATGACATTAATAGAATTCACATGACACATAAGGGTATTGGATAGATGGTTTAAGGATGTTATATATTTTCAATCCGTTGAGAAATATTAGGATTCATGGACATTATCTCTTGAGCGTTTATACTGTATTATTGAGGGCATGACCTTTGACATTGTTGGGAAATCTGAAACTCTCAGAATAGGTCTGACTCTATTCATGCATTGCTTGTAAGATAAAGTATTCTTACGTGTCTAGAAATCTACTTTTTATGCCATATGCTTGGTGGATAGGTATGTGAGAAAGGGAAAGAAAGAGATGTATTGATTGTTGTATAGGAACTCTGTTACAATCAATATTGCAATATGTTGATCATCTTTTAATTTAAGCATTTTGTTTTAGAATAGTTTTATATTTACAGAAAAAGTTACAAAGATGATACAGGCACTTCCCATACACCCCCCCCCCATCCAGTTTCCCCTGTTGGTAACATTTTACATTATTATGGTACATTT
>PVKH010017849.1:0-15306 GCA_004027955.1 Chaetophractus vellerosus | reverse complement strand
CACCAGTCCTCCAACTCCACTTCATAGGACAACTTGGCCCGGAAATGGAAGCCACCGGCCCCGACCTGCCTGCCCCGTGGCCTCTGGGCACCTGAGCCAGTGCGGTGAGCTCATCTCCTGAGCACAGACACAGGGCAGGGGTTGGCATCGTTCTTCACCTGCAGCCCTGTCCCCACGGCCGCCCGGAGCGGGCAGCGAGACGCGCGCCAGGGAGCCCGGCCTCGCAGAGCTCAGAGACAAGCCGAGCTGGTCTGACATGGGAGCCGCTTCCAACCGCTGTGCCGTGCCGTGGGGCCAGTACACGGCGGGCGTGTTTCCAGACAAGGAGGGTTCTTCTTTATATATGGAACGGTTCTCTTAAAGGCTTAAAATCCCGGGCCAGGATTAAATGAAATGACATATAAGGCAGCAATTTCCCCTTTCTCTCAGGTACCATTAGAACAATCTGGAGACAAAAAATTAGAAACCCTCAACTTCCAGCAAATCTGGGAGACAGAGATGGTCTGCGACACATCATGACTACAAGAGCAGGTACGACCCCCACAGAAGCTGCTCCGAGGAGCATGGATGGAGTCTTGGCCCAGGGGTGGCAGAACCAAAAAGACCCCTTAGAGCATTACATAGAAGTATAAAGTGGTGATTTTAAAATTAAAATATGAAAAATAAGAAAGTTACATGCCAAAGTTATGCAGGAATGTTGATGAAGATTCCTAAAAAATGACCGGGAAACCATCCAATAGCATATTAACTGTATTATGTTCAATTGAGGTTGATTCCAGGAATTTATGGGTGATTCAATATCAGGAATCTAATAATCTAATTCATTGTATTAATAGCTCTGTAGAATAAAAACATCTGAAAAATTTCAGCACCCATACTTTATGAAACCCAGGTATATAGTAATCCTTAAGCACGATAAAAACGCATCTAATTCAGCCCCCACTACAATTTCATGCATTTTGGAGAAGCACTTGGGGCACTCACAGCTACACAAGCAGAAGGCGAGGAGGCCTACCGTTTAACCTCGTGTAGGTAGCAACAGCCAACGCAGCCCGACAGGAGCAGAAAGAAAAGGTGTGCAAAGTAAACATGAGAAGGCAAAAATACTACAGTTTGCAAAGGATAGGACTGTTGTACAAGGAAGACTCAAGAATAAGTTAAAAGAACTATCAAAAATAGAATTCAAAATTAATAAGTTACAAAATTGATATACAGAAATTAACAGCATTCAAAATAAAATAACATCTGTTTAGAACATATAATGGAAGGGAAGACCTTATCTGAAATGTTAACAAAAAAGAATAAACTATCTAGGAATAAATTTAGGAAGAAACTTGTGAGACATCCTTAAAGAGGGAAAGATTGAGAAGGCTGTGGGCTTGCAACTAAGTCCTGATGCTGTGGCCCAAATGCAACTTCATTTCTGATCCCGAGGGATTTAAAGAGCACTGAAATCGTCTGGAGATCTCCTTCTAAGGCATTGCTTTAGGAAAATGACTTAAAACAACCAACACAAGCCAGGTTTACAGAAAGCCTTTCAAGGAGTCCGGCGGGAACCTTGAGGATTCCTATGTAACTTTCCTGTCATAAACTGGAGCACATTCTTGAGCACACGGGGCAGGGTTAGTAATGCCAGCTTCATAACCCGACGCCAGGAAAACGGACTAGATGCGCAGCACCGCGCTTTTGACTAGAGCTTGCCCAGTCCAGTGAAATGACCCCCACTGAAGAGCGCCCGGTGCGCGCAGCTCTGCAGACTGGACTCTGCCGACACCCGGGAAGGAAGGCGCCCACGGCGGGCCAGCTGATGGCGCCTGCAGGTGAGGGGCCGGTGGCGGCAGGTGCTTGAGAGAGCAGCTCTAGGCCCCTTAAAACTAAGAGCCGTCTTAATTCTGAAGGCACAAGCCGCGCTGTTCTCCATGTGAGCACGTTTTCCTCCAACTTAGGTAGTAAGTAACGGCCACAGACAGGGCAGGCTCGTTATTAGGTCTAAGAAGCACACTTACTCCTTTAAAAACGCACCTTTTAAATGACATTGACGTCAAATTTAAAGACCAATGTTAGCACAGAATTAACACAGAGACAGAACTGTTGCGTATTTCTTCTTCAATTGACTCAAGTTCTTCATCAATTTTGTATATCATTAAAATGAAATCTACGCAGTTTGGATATGTTCTGGCTGCTGAAAGCAGAAGACTGTAAAGGTCTAAGCGTTACATAATGCAAATTTTTGAAAATCCAGAACATCACACACCTTTTGAAATTACCACATTGGAAGTACCCATCTTTCTTCGTCTGGCCAGCAGGGCAGCGCACGCTTCACCGGCTGGAAGGACAACACAGTGGCTGGGGCACTGGCTGCACGCGGACACTGCCCCGTCACCTGTCAGGTGTGTGGCCACGAACAGGCTGCTGAACCTCACGGGGCGTTTCCTGAGCTGAACAGCGGGGATTACAGGAGGAGCGATTCCATAGTGCGTTTGTGAGTATTCAACAAGTCCTTTTATTCTTAAGAGATGATTTTGTCCAAACCAGGGGTAGCTTTCAAATCCCAGACAGCACAGAGATGAAGTGAGAGAGGTGTGACTACGTGGAAAAGCAGAAGTGCGGCGAGCACGGGCTCGGCATGGCGGTGTGCGGCTGAGTCCAGCTCGTCTCTGTACTAGGTGAGAGCTCTGGGGAACCTACCTGGCCTCTCTGTGGCTGAGGTTTCCCCATCTGAAGAATATGCTCCCAACAGCAGCTGCTTCGTTGTGTCCATGGGAGAATCGAGTGGATGAATAATCGTGTGATGCTTGGAGTAGCCCTGATATAAGGCGAGTGGTCAAGAAATATGACCAATTATCCCTACTCTACCTCAGCTCTTAAACCGACACAGCTGGTCATCTCGCCCGCCATTTTTTTTCCTCCTTAACATCGGTGTAGATTACTGTTTAGTGGTGATCAAGGTAAGTGAAATAAAGAGGATGTGGTGAAGTACAGAGCTCTGCTCTCCAGGTGTGGTGCGTGGGGCTAACATGCAAGCCATTGGGATACAGGAAGAAACCATTAGAATTCCTAAAATAAGAAAAATACAAGTTTCAATAGCTCTTAATATATATCTTGAATGTACTGCATGCAAATAGGGGGTGCAACTCAAGAAGACTTTATGGCTTGGCGTGAGCTTTCAGGACAAGCAGGGTCATGGAATAGACTAAATAGCCAGGACACTGAGTTTCCAGTGCACTTCTGCCATGTATTTACCCTGTAATTCTAGGCCAGTGGTACCAGCAGCAGGACCCCCTGGGGATTTGTGAGAACCGCACATCCTTGAACCCAGCCCTAGACCTACAAGTCAGGAATCCTGAGAGTGTAGTCTAGCACGACATTTTAACAACCTGTTCAGGGGTTCCTGCTGCCCCCTGAAGTTTGGGAACTGCTGCCCTGGGAACCATTTACTTTATCTGGTTCATTTCCTTCAACAGTGAAATCAAGTATTGAAATACTTGCCTACTTCCCTCCTCCTTCCTTCCTCCCATCAATTCTTTGTTCATTCTTTCCTTTCCCTGCTTCTCTTTCTTTTTTCTCTTCATGTGTCCAAAAATGGATTCATTTGTTCACTCAAATGCCTAACTTTGCAGACACCATTATCATTAGTCCACAAGCCACCTTATTTTATTCCAGTTAATTCCATCCTGTTGTTTTCACCATCAACCTACATCTGCAAACCCAGCCCCTCCTTTCCTCAGAGGAATCCACTCCCCGGCATTTAAGAGAATTCCTCCAACTCACCTTCTAGAGGTTTATTAACCTGCCCTACTGGATGTCATTTCTGCCTTCTATCCACCCTTCCACCCATAAGCAAAACCTCTGCCAAGCTGTCGATTGATTTCCAAGCCCTAACATTTTTGTCAATTTCTTTAGCAATTATTTATACTGACCAGGGAAAGTTAAAAACATTATAATTTGAATTTATTGGAAGAACTCATTAAAACTATAAATTAATCTTTGATAGAGATCTTCAGGCTGAGACTACAAGTCATAAATTGAAAATAAAATTCATTTGGATAATGTTGACAGTAAGATGGGGAAATTATGGCAGCAAAATGATTTTACTCTGATATTTAGCTTAGTTACATATTGATAAAATGTGTTGATTAGAAAATTGTCGACCTGAGGAATAGCTTCAATAATTCACATTTAGTGTCTTTGCTTGCACTAAAGCATCTCATTGAATATGATTAGTGTGAATTGATTTCTATGAATCACTGATCTTTTCATCATCTAAGTATTTTTTCTGTGTAAAATATTACTTGCACAAATATTTGAAAGAAAATGAAGGTAACTTGAAAAATAAGGTTTCAATACTATAAGGAATTATTTTTAAAAACATACCAATATTATATTATATGACTTCTGAATTTCTTACTCCAAGTATAAACTACTTTCTCTGAATTTGTCATGCTCTGTTGTTTTGCAAATGAGAAGGATATAAGAAGACAAGGATGCAAATAATTTGGTTGATTGATTTCAGACAAATTATGACCAAGCAATACATACAGCCAGTCTTCAGTGTGCATGGCATTATGGGACTGTAAAAACGGCCATGTATGCTCACACCCTGCAAAGTAGTCTTAATAATCAAGGGGAAATTTTGTGTATTTTCTATGACTGCTAAAATTTTTTGTCAAAACAGTAAAATCTCTCTTATTTTGATTATAAATATATATTGAAATGAAGAAATAGTATAGCTAAGGTTTAGTACCCTATATTACAAAACTTTAGAAACATTGAGAATTGAAGTGTTTTATTTATAAAAATTTGGGGGAGGATTGCTTCTGAGAAGATGAATAAATGTACCTTTCCCTATTCCTCCCACTAAGTACAACTAAGAAACATGGACATAATATATAAAACAAATATAAGGAGACCCTGAGAAATGAGAGAGAAGGCAGAACTGCTTAGGACCTCAGGATCCAAAGAACAAAACCCATTTTCCTGAGTTTTCTTTTTCCCTCATATACCCCATATTCAGTTAGGAAGGAGTCAGCCATCCAGAAAGTCCAAGAGGCACAGACAACAACAACAAAAAAAGCCCCAACTAAGCCTCCTCATTCTAGCCAACAAACCAGGAAAGGGGAAACCTAGCAACTCATACATTTTTGACAGTAACTGATCTGCTACAAATAATTACCACAGAAAAACCTGCAGCCTCCACCCAACCATGTCAGCTAAGGCAGAATGGGAAGCCTTGATCTTCATACACTTTGAGTCTATAAGGAAGTACCCCATTTCCCCTTCCTCCCATCAGGGTTGTGTCAGAGAAGTCAGAGTGGGAGCTGGACTTCCCATCCTTGCCAGGCCATACCAAGTGGCCCCCATGCACTGTGCATGTCAGGAGACACCACTCAGGGAGCCTGGACCTGCATCCCCTCCTGTTGGTAACAAGGCACCCCTTGTCTCCCCACTGGGACAATGTCAAGATAGGCCCAGTGAAAGGTGAGAACTTTCATCAACCCCCCAGTGATAATGTGGCCTGCCCCACACTGTGCTATCAGTGGGGGCCATTTGGGGAGCTACGGCAAGGCACCCCAGTACCCCACAGCCAGGCAGAATCGGGGAGGCCTGGTGAGAACTGGGAATACCCTCCCACAGTAGTCAAGGAGGCCCTCTTGCCTTGGGCTTAATGGGTCCTGGGTGGGGAACTTGCACCTCTGCCCTGACCTGGCACTAACAAGGAGGCACCACACTCTCCACTGCTGGAGCAGTACCAAAGCCAGGGAAAACAGGTGGCTCAAATAAGTCTCTGAGTCTTATATTTAATGTCTAGGTTTAAACTGAAAATCATTTGTTGTACTAAGATCCATGAAAATTTCAATTTGAATTAAAAAAACCAACAGATATCACAAACTGAGAAAATAGAGATGTTAGAATTATCTGATGAAGATTATAGATTGGTCATCATAAATATGTATCAGAGAACAACAATGAACACACTGGAAACAAATGAAAAAGTAGAAAGCCTCAGAAAAGAAATATAAAGAAAGACCAGATGGAAGTTTTAGAGCTGAAAAATATAAAAACCAAAAAATTTTAAAAAGTCAATGGATGAGGTCAACAGCAGATTGGAAGAGGCAGAGGAAAGAATTAGTGAACTTGCATACAGAAAATAAGAATCACCCAATCTGACCAACAAAGAAAATATAGAACAAAAATGAAAAATGGAAAGACTCAAGGACCTGTGTATTACAGCATTCATGTTATCTGAGTCCCAACAGGAGAAAAGAAAGAGCATGAAACTTCAAGTTGAAGAAATCATGGCTGAAAGGTTCCCAAATTTGGCAAAAGAAATAAATCTATATATTAAAGAAGGTGAACAAACCCCAAGCAGGATAAACTCAAAGAAATCGACACCAAGACCCATCATAGCCAATCTTTTGAAATCTAAAGATGAAGAAAAAGTCTTGAAAACAGAGGAAAGAAATGACTTTCTTTCCTTTCTGTCAGAATGACTGCCTTCTAGCTGGAAACATTTGAATGACAGCAGGTGTCTCATCAGAAACTGTGGAAGCCAGAAAAACGGAGTACAACATAGTTTCACATTCTGAAACAAGAGAGCTATCAACAGAGAATTCTATATCCAATGAAAATACACCCAGGAAAGAAGGGGAAATCAAGACTTTCTAAGATGAAGGAAAACTCATCAAATTTTATGCCAGTAGAACCACTCTAAAATAATGGCTAAAGGAAGTTCTCTAAAGAAAAGGAAATGATAAAAAGAACAGAGGAACACCAGGAAGGAATAAGTTGTGTTTGATGGTTCAAGCAAAAAATATAGTACTATTTGACGTGGTTCTAATTGTACATAGAAAATTTATTTAAGACAATTATATTTTCAATGGGGAAGTAAAGAGGTGTAAAGGAAGGTAAGGTTTCAACAATTCACTTGAACTGTACAAGGTCAATAGAAATTGATATGATAAGACATAGAGCAACTACTAAAAAAGCCAACAAAAATACATAACACTATAAATAAATCAAAATGGATTTACTTAGATGAAGACAGTACAAAAAGTAAAACTCCATACAACTACCCCTGAATATAGATACAAAAATGCTTAACAAAATATAAGTAAATAGAATTAAGCCCTATACAAAAGCAATTATTTACCTTGGACTGCATGGAGGGATATATATATCAATGGAACAAAACAGAGAAGACAGAAATAGACCCACATAAATATTCCCAGCTGATTTTAACAAAGGTGCAAGAGCAATTCATTGGAGAAAAGATAGCTCTTCAACATATGATACTGCAGCAGTTGGACACGGTGTATGTTAAACTATGTATCCCAGAAAAAACATGTTTGTGATCTTAATACATTTCTGTGAGTGTGAACACATTGTAAATAGGACCATTTGAAGATGATGTTGTTAGTTAAGATGCGGCCAAATGAATCACGTTGGGTTTTAATCTGGATTACTAGGGTCCTTTATAAATAGAGTGAGATTCAGACAGAGAGAAAGCCACGTGATAAATTGGAAGCTGGAAGTCAGTGGAACCTGGAAAAGAAAGTGGAGGACATCACCACATGAGAGAAAAGATAAGGGCCCAAGGATTGCCAGCAGCCAGCCCCAGAACACCACAGTCTTCAGGGGGAAAGCTTGCTGATGCATCAGTTGTATACTTCTCCTAGCCTTAAAACCTTGAGCAAGCCCACTTACGGCATTTGTCTTAGCAGCCAGGAGACCAAGACAGATGTGCATAGGCAAATAAAAATGAACCTCAATCTCACATGTAATAAAAAAATCAACTCAAAATGGACCATGGATTTAAATGTAAAATGTGCAACTATAAAACATTTTGAGAAAAGTAGAGGAGAAAATCTTCAGTATCTGGGGCTAGGAAGAGTTCTCAGACTTGAAACCCAAAGCATAATCAGTAAAAAGTAAGATTACTAAATTGGACTTCATATTGTGCTTTGCAAGTCTGATAAGAGGAAGAAATGACAAGTTACAGGTTGGGAGAAAATATTTGCAAAGCACATAGTCATAAGATAGATAATGAAATATAGAAAATATTTGGAAACCATATAGGCAAGGATTATATATAGAATATATAAAGCATTCTCAAAACTCAGTAGTACAAAAACAAACAATCCACATTTGAGCAATGAGGAGGCTTTCAGGAGGTAACTCTTAGGCAATACATATTACTAGGATAAGTTTCAATTTCTTGAGAAAAGGTTCATAAGTACAACCAACAATATCAAGGGCCTGGCATAATGGTCTGTCCTCCTTTGCTAGGCACTGCCCTTGTACTCAGGGTATTCTTCCTATTCTATTAGAGAATGTAGCAGGACTTCCCAGGACGGGAATTCAATACTCTTTTGGTTATTGTGTGGGTCTCCACCCACTGAGATAATGCCCCAAGACAATGTGAACATATTCATATGCCATAGAGGCATGCCCCAGGTACACCCCTCTCCATACATCCTCCATCACTAACACTAGTGATCCTCCATGCCACAGCTGTGACCCTTCTGCAATCCAAAACCTCCCCCAAAATAAATAAATAAATAAATAAATAAATAAATAAATAAATAATAGTAACAAATAAATTACAAAGCCAAACTTGGCATATAAACACACTGCCTTCCCTCCAGCATGAGATATGACTCCCAGGGATGAGCTTCACTGGCACCAACTCATGATGCATTTGGAAAAAGACCCTGACCAAAAGGGGGAAATATTAAACACAAATGAGTTTTATGGCTAAGAGATTTCAAAGTGAATTGGGAGGTCATTCCAGAGGTTGGGCTTATGCATGTCCCTTGAGGATCTCAATAGTTGCCACAGTAAACAGTGCCTCAAGCAGGGGGGCTCCTGAGGGCTCTAGAGACATCTAGATACTATAGGCAGGGCAGACAATCTCAGGAATTCAGCACCCGGTCAGTGGGCCTTACCTTGGAATATATGCTCCCCAATGTAATAGAATCAGACTCATTTATAATTTTCCTACACATCTCTTTTGCCCCTTATATTTGAACCTATAATTAGCACTATAACTATTAAATATATGTCCCAGAGACTTAAATCTTCTCTCTGTTCATATGCCCTGAATCTCAGCAGAGTTGCAGCCAGCATCTAGTCTCCAATTCTTTGGACTCACCTAGGACAACTTGCAAAAGGATGATGATGTACAATGCCCATGCCCCCAAAAACAGAGAGTATCTACAACTGTAAGCAAGATTGTTCCAGCCATCTGCACCCCAAGAGAGCTAAGCCCCTTCTCAATCAGAAACAGAGCGGGCATCACCATCCCCAAATCCTCAAGATTGAGAAATGAACAAACATAAGGGGGAATGCAAATATGGACTAAAGTAGACTTATTATTATTCTAGCAATGGAAGAACTTGTAACACTGATATAAAGGCAGTGGCCACCAGAGGTTCTATGGGGAGGGAGAGGGAAGAAGAGGTGTAACATGGGGCATTTTTGGGACATTGGAATTGTCCTGCATGACATTGCAATGATGGATACAGGCCATTATACATTTTGTCAAAACCTATAAAACTGCACCTTAAAGTATAAACTATAGACCATGGTTAGTACCAATGCTTCAGTATGTATTCATCAAGTGTAAAAAAGGTACCACATTAATATTAATGAAAGATGTTAATGTGGGAACGTCCGGGGGGGGGGTAGTTGGGGTGTATGAGAATCTCTCTATATTTTCAATGTAACATTTATGTAATCTAAAGCTTCTTTCAAAAAACAATCCAATTTGAAAGTAGACAAAAGACATAAAAGACTTTTCATTGAAGAAAGTAAAAATGATAATCACATGAAGAGATGTTCAAAATCATTAGCCACCAAGGAAATGCAAATTAGAACCACAGTGTGATATCACTATATACTTATCAGAATGGCTAAGATTTTTTTTTAAAGATAGAAACAAACAAATAAACAATGACAACACCAAATACTGGCAAGAATGAGGAGAATGTGTGTCACTCATACATGGATGGTGAGGATAAAAAAGGTACAGCAACTTTGAGAGTTTCTTAAAAACCCAAACGTGCGACTACCATGTGACCCTGGGACAAGTAATGAAGTTGTACTTTCGTCACCAGGGATTTGAAAGCTTATTTTTATTGCAAACCTGTACACAAATATTCATAGTAGCCTTATTTATAGCAGCCAAAAGATGGAAACAACCTGACCCACGTGTCCTTCAAGTGCTGAATGGTTAAAGAAACTGTGGTGCACCTATTTCATGAAATGCTCAGCAATAAAAAGAATGAACTACTGATGCATGCAACAACTTCATGGGATCTCCAGAGAGTTATGATGAGTGAAAAACACTAATGCCCAAAGCTTAAATGCTATTTGTTTCCCTTTATGTAACATTCTTGAAATGAAAACTTTATAGAAAAGTTGATCAGATGAGTGGCTTCCAGAGTTTCAGGGCAAGGGAGGGGTGGTGGGAGGAAATAGCTGCCCTAGAAAAGGCCACCATGAGCTATGCTTCCAGTGATGGAAATGTTTTGGGTCTTAACCCTATCCATTCCAGTACCCTGGCTGTGACATTGTACTATAGCACTGCAAGAAATTATCACTGGGCAAACTGTGTAAAGCCGATAAGGGATTTCTCTGGATTGTTTCTTACAACTGCATGGGAATTACAATTGTCTCAAAATAATAAGTTTAATAAAAATAATAGTTAAAAAACGTGTCAAGGGTTGTTTGAAGAACGTTTGTCTTCTCTTTCTATAAATTATGGTATAAATAGAACATCTTTTCTACACCTTGGCAAATTGTCATACACCTTCGTGGGTTGGGATCAGCTTACGACGTTCTATCCTTTGTGCTTCCCATGTCATGAAATATCTCCGAGGTGCCTGTTAATGCAGGTTTCTTTTTTGCTTTTTATTTTTTTCTAGCACCACTTTCTCTCAGAAGCGTTCATATATTTCATCATAACTTCTTCATTTATGCTAACATGTCCACCTTCACTAAGTTCCTCTAGCTGCGTATCTAGATTCTTTCAAACCATGGCAGTGTCAACAACTCTGTTTTCATTTGTTTTAAATTTCACATCCACCATTATTGCTTTTCATTTTGCTACACTTTCATATTTGTTGGCCAATTCCCTCTGTGGATTATTCAGTTTTATAAAGTGTGATGTGGGATTATTATTGGAAGGCAGGGAGACCACACAATTATACACTTTGCTCTCTCTGTGCCAGCTAATAGGTACGCAGCGACCAATCACAGGGAAGCTGGAAAGAAACTGTAGGATCTGTCACTGATTCATGAAGTGCATCTTTTATTACATAGTGACTTGTGGGCTGCAGAGCTGGCACGAATTTTGCACTTTATGCAATTACCCACAGGTAAGAGCTGTGGTAACTAAAATTTGCAGTTGTTGAGCTCCTGGGATAATTTAACCAAATCAGAACAGTGGAAATCAAGGGCTGGCTTGGCAGGCAGAGTGTGTGTGAACCTGTGTGTGCAGATGGAGGCCTCGGCTATCAGAGGTGTGCCAGAAGAGGCCACCACTGACGCAGCACGTACACACGGGGTAACAGGACTATTGAAACCAACTGCCCGTCAAGAGCAAATACAGATGCTGTTACTGCTTTAGAGGCAGAGTGTCTACACATAAGGAGGCTTATCCAATATGATTCATGCATGAAAAAGGAAACCAGACAACAGGCTGCCGCAGTGGGAGGTCCAGAGCCGCACACGTGAGGAGTTTTCAGCCGCAGTCCCGGTGTTTCAGAATTGTTATGTTTTGGTTGGGTATAGGATAGGCCCTCTCTTTAACAGAATGGACAGTCGATTTGATTCAGTCGTCATTCGTGAGATTAAGTCTGCAAACATCTATGGAGCACGTGTGCACAATCATCGTCAAGGTGGGAAGCATACGAGCAGCTTGGCATTATTCATGAATTCCCAAAATAGCCACAGGATTATGTTTGTAAACTGGTCTGTCAGAGGTATCACTTCTAACTGATTAAGTTATGATTAGGACTTTGACTGGGCCATGTCAGGGGGGCACTGAGTCCCTGCCCCTTGGTGGGGAGACTCACAGAGAAAAGACATGGAAAGGACAGAGTTGGAGTTTCAATGCTGGAGCCTGGGAAGTGAGCACGCAGAGGAGCAGAGCAGCTGAGCCAGAGAGAACCGAGCCCTGGGGAGAGACAGAGCCGGTCTCCTGAGAGTCTATAGCTGGCCTTGTGGAGAGAGCAGGGCAGCTGAGCCTGGAGAGAAACCAGCCCTGGGAAGAGAGGAACCAGGAAGCCTGAGCCCTGGCAGATGCCGGCAGCCATCTTGCTCCAACACGTGGCCACAGACCTTGGTGAGGGAAGTGACTTACGCTTTATGGGCTGGTAACTGTGAGCTTCTACCCCAGATAAACACCCTTTATAAAAGCCAATAGTTTTCTGGTACTTTGCATCAGCAGCCCTTTGGCTGACACAGTATAAAGGTGACGAGGTAAGGCCGCCACCCTCCCGTGTGGGCGTCCCCAGCCTCGCAGGATGCTGACGTGTAGCCACGCTTTTCGCTGCGTGTGCTGGGTGTTAGGGTGCGCACCTGTCCCGCGTGACGCGGGGAGCACGCCTGCACCAGACGGCGCTGCAGCTGAGAAGGACCTGGGATTTACAGGCAGAAGGAAAGGCAGGCGCAGAGAGAAAGCTGCCTCACGCAGTATGGGGTATGAGTCCTTCTGACTTGCCAAAGCGCAGCCTGCCAGGCGGGTGGCGGCGCTGAGACGGCAGCATGCGAGTCACCACGTCAGCATGTGGAAGGCTCACCACAGAAGTGTGTCCTCTGAGTCTAGTCAGACTCTCATCATCTCACCACTGTCGCCTGGAGGGTCGGAGAGGAAACATCTTTCTTCTCCAAAGCATCTTCCTGAGCAACCTTATTAGGTCACAGCAATTGAGGTTTGAATTAAGACGTTAAATATCTTTTTCAAAATACCCTTAAGCATTCTATGGAAACAGTCATGTCATGATTCGTTATCTGTCATTACTGTTGGAATACTAATTTCACTTTCTTCATTATTGTGTGGAAGGTAGAGAATCCTGTGGGTGCGTCATGTGAACCAACGTGGCTGCAGGAGAACGGAGGGCGTCGGAGGCAGCTTGGGGTACCTGCGCTGAAGGCCGTAGTGATGTGGACGGAGTTGGGGGAACAACACGCCGAAATAAAAAAATATGCCTTTACCTGGATTAGCTTAAATGAGGGAAAATATTCTTACTTACGTTCTTACTTTGCCTGGACAAATAAATAAATATATTAACATTGTTTTAGTTTATTAAAGTCTTGAGAATAAAACCTTTTTAAGAGATGCAGTAATGAATATTTGTTCCCTTTTTCTCAACCATTCCATTCCAAGCCACAAGACCTGGTCTTTGCTGCCAAGCCGGGGAAATCTCACCTGTCTCCACTCTGCCCTTTCTCAGACTCCTAAAGAACAAATTAGGAATGTAGCCGAGACCAAGCCATCAGTTAGCAACTCATTGCGGGGCATCTGTTTTATGCAACCATGGCTGGCATTCTCCTTCTTGGTGCAGGAAGCTCTCCCTTCTATCTGCAGGGGGCTGACTCCCCCCACAGCCCTCAGATCCAATTAAGCCAAAGTCTGAGCCCAGCTGAAGCCCTTTTAGACAGTGCCACATGCCTGGTGTTCGTCCCAAGCGCTCAGGCAAAGCCACAGCTGACACCCCTGGATCAAGCAAATAGCCTGTCGCTTCAGGGAAAGAAACCAAACAGTGAAGCCGAGAAATAGTGGAGTCAGATTAAATATTGACAGCATCATAGAAAGAAATTTGTTCGATTCTGGGAAGTGGCAGTGATAAAGAAAGTAAACCAAAATGAAGGAAATCCTCAGTCAACACACCACAGAAACGCAGCACTTTGGGAAGGGGGAAGGAATTATGAAGGAATTGGTACAATTTATAGTTGAGCAATGAAGAAATTAATGACAAGTAAAAAACTCTACTGTCCTCATAACTATTCACGATCCTGGGTGTGGAGTTGGCAGTGATACAGCCATTCAGCAGATGCTGCTTGAGCACTTAACCCTGCTACTAGGGGCCTGGCGCTGGACAAGCCGGGGGAGGCCCTGCCTTCACTGAGCCTGCTTTCTCGCGGGGATGGACAGGTAGGCAGGAAACACAGCTGCACGTCGCTTCACGGTCAGTGCTGTGGAGAAAATAACAAGGTGTGAAATGGGCAGTGACAGAGGGGCTCCTCCGAGGGGAAGTTGAGCCTGGATGAGTGCAGGGACAAGCGTTTCAGGAACTGCAAAGATGAGGACCAAGGTCTTGAGACAGAACAAGCTGGGAACATCTGATTGAAACAAAGAAGGTGGTGTGGCACGAGTACAAAGCTCAAGATAAAGCCAAAGAAGAGGTGCATCAAAGACAGCCAGGGAGCTATCCTGTCCACAGCCAGGGAGCCGTCCCTGCCCACAGCCAGGGGGATGTCCATGTCCACAGCCAGGGAGCCGTCCCTGTCCACAGCCAGGGAGCTGTCCATGTCCACAGCCAGGGGGATGTCCATGTCCACAGCCAGGGAGATGTCCATCTCCACAGCCAGGGAGCCGTCCTTGTCCACAGCCAGGGAGATATCCATGTCCACAGCCAGAGGTTCTATCTCTGGCTGGTCCTGTGATTTCTTTTTGATTCATGATGGCCACGTGCAGGGACTGTGCCATCTTGTTGTCAGAGATAAGGAGGAAAATGTTAGCTATACAGCCTAAGCCTTATAAAAATGGCTGAAAAATTTGGTGCTGTGATATATAAGGTCCCAGGAGTGCTCCAAATTATATCACTTAACAAGAATGAAAAAAAAAGAGGAAATTCCCAATCAGAAAGCTCAAGCATATTGTGTTACGTATGTAAATGAATAAATGAATAAATAATATATATACACAACCCATACGGCAACACAAAGGGAACTCTGATGAGCTTGACTTTCAAAAGAATTTGTACAAAATAAAGCGAGCTAATTTTATAGCCTCCACAAAACCCATTATTTCTCTTTGCACTTAATAAGTATTCAATATTCATTATAGTAAAGGCAGTGCAAACTAAAATGTCAGAGAAGACCATGAAGAAGGCTAACCCCAATGATTCAATTCATTTTGTTCACCAAATCACAGATACTTATAGATTATGTCTTATATTTCCGGCATAGAACTTGGAGTTTAGGCTCATGGGGATTTGGTAAACCAATAATAAAAGATTTAAAAAATAGATTTGGGGAACAGCAAAACAAAACAAACATGCAAATAAACTGCATTGTGAT
>PVKH010017848.1:0-15290 GCA_004027955.1 Chaetophractus vellerosus | reverse complement strand
AAATATGAAAAACTACTAGAAGAAAATGTAGGGAACCATCTTCAAGATCTTGTGTTAGGTAGTGAGAGTTCTTGGATCTTACACCTAAAGTATGAGCAACAAAGAGAAAAGATAAATGGGGCCTCCTCAAAATTAAACAGTTTTGTACCTCAAAGGACATTGTCAGAAGGGTGAAAAGGCAGCCAACTCAATGGGAGAACATATTTGGAAATCACATATCCAATAAGGGTTTAATAGCCACGATATAAAAAGAGATGCTACAACTCAACAATGAAAAAGACAAACGACCGATTAAAAAATGGGCAAAAGACTTGAATAGACATTTGTCCAAAGAAGAAATACTGGGAAACGGATGTGGCTCAAGCAACTGGGCTCCTATCTACCATATAGGAGGTCCAAGGTTCAGTTCTTGGGTCTTCCTGGTGAAAACCAAGAAGGCCCACGCAGCAAGCTGGCCCACATGGACTGCTGGCCTGTGCAGAGAGCCGGCGCAGCAAGATGATACAACAAAAGGAGACACAGAGGATAGACGATAAGAGATGCAGCAGACCAAGGGAGCTGAGGCAGCACAAGAGATTGAGTGCCTCTCTCCCATTCTGGAAGATCCCAGGATCGGTTCCCTGTGCCACATAAAGAGAAGACAAGCAGACATAGAAGAATACACAGAGAGCAGACAGTGAGCACAAAACAACTTGGGGGACGGGAGGTGGGGTGGATAAATAAAAATAAATAAATCTTAAAAAAAACCTTACTAGTGATTAGGGGAATGCAAATCAAAGATACAATGAGATATCATTTCACACTTATTAGAATGGCCACTATTAAAAAGACAGAGAACTATAAGTGTTGAAGAGGAGGGAGAGATAGGAACACTTATTCACTGTTGGTGGGAATGTAGAATGGTACAGCCACTGTAGAGGACTGTTTGGCAGTTCCTAAAGAAGTTGAATATAGACTTGCCACATCACCCAGCAATACTCCCACTGGGTGTATACCCAGAAGACTTGAGAGCAGTGACATGAACAGACATCTGTATATTGCTGTTCATAGTGGCATTATTCATGATCGCCAAAAGATGGAAACAACCCAGGTGTCGATCAACAGGTGAATGGATAAACAAACTGCAGTGTATATATACAATGGGATATTATGCAGCTGTAAGGGGAAATGAAGTTGTGAAGTATAAGGCAACATGGATGAACGTGGAGGACATTATATTGAGTGAAGCAAGCCAAACACAAAAGGACAAATACTGTACGACTGCACTATTATGAACTAAATATACTGTGTAAACTCATGGAGCTAATAATTATAATATAGAAAGAAAATAGAAAGAGAGTAGAGAATGGAAAGCTGAAGGATAATATTCACAGAATTGTTTAAAAAGTTGTTTGTAAATCTTTCGAAATGAATAGAAATGGTTAAAGCATATCATAGTTTTGTAATTAGCAGTGATATTGTATGGGTATTACAGTGGTTTAAAGGGAAAGTCTAAGGTCATGTAAATTACTAAAAGCAAAGTGAAAAAATGAATCATGGGACTGTATACCATAGTAAAACCTCATGTAAAATAGGAATATGGGTAATGTTGTATATATAAGACTGTCTCTCTTTGAAATTGAACATATGTATGTTAATGTTATAAGATGTTAATATCAGGTAAAACAAAACATTATGCTAAGTGAAAGAAACCAGACACAAAGCACTACGTATTGTATGATGCCATTTATATAAAATGTAAATATAAATCAATTTATAAAGATGGAATTAGATTAGCGGTTATGTAGGGCTGGGGAAGGATAGAGGGATTGAGAGGTGATTGCTTAGGGATGTTGAGTTCTTTTTTTGAATAATGAAATTGTTCTAAAATTTTCTGTGGTGATGAATGCACAATACTCTGATTTATACTAAAAGCTGCTGACTGTAAACTTTGGATAGATTGTATGGTATGTGAATCTATCTCAATAAAACTTTTTAAAAAAAGACCATAACTTTGTACCTGTAATGCTTCTTGTTTCAAACTGTTTTTCTCAGGCTCTTCATGAACACTTTCTGAAGAATCGTCAACCTCTTCGATTTCTGAAGATGAAGGGCTCTCTACTGTCACAGTCACAGGAAAATCTGATTGCTTAAAGAAGAGATTGTATAAGTAATACTAAGTCAAATATTAGATATTGAAGGACATCTAATCAAAAGTGATCTTTCTGAAGTACCAAGTTATCTATAAATGTCTTTCACTACTCCTTAGCTAAAACAATCAGTAACAAAGTAAAATGGCAGTAACTTATCCTTACTATGTTACTGTATAGAATTGTCATGCCGGGTTATGCCCTATTATTTTACTAAGTTTCTTTCGCATGAACAAATGAGGAGCCAAGGGACAGGGTAAAAAATTTTTTTCCAGAAATTTTACACTGCAGAAGAGAAATTTATTCTACACCATCAGACACATAAAGTCTGGAAGAAAACGTACTTTTTAAGGAGACATTCCGTCATTAGGGGACTAACAAAGAATTACAAATGTCAAAATACCTTAACTATGAATAATAAACACTAGAAAGTTGGAAAAAAAAAGATCACTCTCTCTCTCATACACACACAAAATTAAAATGAACCCTTCAAAAACCTCATATTATCCTTACATCAAAAGTAGTAAAATAACAATACAATTCTCCTATCAAGTTCACTGCCACTGGAATGTTATTCAATATGACATGTCCACATATTTAAAAACTAACTTGGTCACCATGTTATAACAATTCTACAGATCAAAGTGTGATCTGTTATTAGGATATAATTTCTACTACAAGCAGCTAAACTTGCAGTATACGAAAAATAACCCTAAAGGGTAGACCAGATGTGCACTCTTTCTTTGGGCATGAAGGGGGCAATACTGTACTGACATATAAGGGGCTCCCTCTCAATCTCAGTCATAGTATCTTTTTTTTTTTTTTTTTAAAGATTTATTTATTTTATTACATATCTCCCCTTCCCCCACCCCCTGCTGCGGGGATGCGCCGAGACTGGTCACTGCGCAGGCACGGCTTTCCCCGCTTGTGGGCGGCTTCTGCTTCCATTCACGGCTGGCTTTCAGTTCGCGGGTGGCTGGCTGCGCTCCATTCGCAGGCGACCTGCCCTGCCCGTGGCGGCTTTTGCCCTGTCCGTGGCAGCTTTTTGCCCTGCCCATGGCGGCTCTGGCCTGCCCATGGTGGCTTGCCATTCTCAAGGCGGTCTGCCCGCTAGGAGAGGTCCCCGGGAACCGAACCCGGGGCCTCCCATGTGGTATGCCGGCACCCTATCCACTGGGCTATCGAGCTGGCCCCTCAGTCATAGTATCTTTTACAGAGGAATATCCTATATAGTCTCCCAGGATAACCAGGAAAGAGAATTTGATACTCTGAAATGATTAGCTTGTTCCTAGGCCAAGAGGCAATAAGTATAACAGAACGTGTGGGGCACTTGAGAGGAAAAATTGCTCTGAGAAAGCAGAGGCTTTGGGATTTGTTACTTTGTTTTGGCTTAGGATCTAGAATTTATATACATATATGTATATATAAATATGGCTCAAGAATATATATAAGTGTGTGTGTGTGTGTGTGTGTGTGTGTGTGTATACATACATGGCTCAAAAACTATTTCTTGAAAGCATAACGTTCTTGAATATGACAACTCCATGTTTCAGGTCAGAAATGGCATTCAAATTTGTTTCACTGGCTTACTTGTTTACGAATGAAACCATAAGGCCCTAGCATGTGTCATATGCAGTGGTACTGGGAGAGCAACCTGGAAAGATTTTTTTTTAGGAGGTAACAGGGATTGAACCCAGGACTTTGTATATGGGAAGCAGGTGCTCAACCACTTCAGCTACATCCACTGCCTGGAAAGATTTTAAAGGGTTTACCTTCATGTTTCTTGTAAGGCTCTACTCAGTTTAAAAGGGAAAAAGAAAGAAAGAAAAAAAATCTAAGAAAAAAAAAATGAAAAAAGCAAAAGCAAAAACAGAACGATCTTTCTTCTTTGTCAACCCAACCCTCTACGTATTACAATAACTACATACCTTCAACTGATTATATATGTCACGAGTTTTGATTGATGGAAAGCCCCTAAAGAGATATATTAAAAAATAAGTCATATTTTGATGTATAGTGGATTCATAATTTAGATCAGCATCTGATAAGCTGCCACAAAAATGCATTTTCAGATACCTATCCTTTTCTACCTTAAAAAGTGCCAAAGTTCTTCCTTTATCATTCTGAATCGAAATCTTCTTACCCTCTGAAACAGAAGGTATCATAGGTATCATCACTCTTTCTTATCCACTAAATCACCTTTAAGGATATCAATTATTAGACAACAGTGAGTAATGGAAGCCTACTGGGCTTCCAAGTAATAGAATGCTTTGTTCCTACAATAAAAGCCCCTAGAAGCTTCCATATTCTTTGAGATTTTTATGAGTACTTTTTACTTTTTTTGATGCTTCCTTCATAATCACGATGTCAATGGCTTGCTCTAATAACATCTTTGCCATTTTTAGTTTGCTGCTTCCTGCTAAAAACTTAAAAACCAATTAATAAAACTTGTATTATATACGATATCCACACAGAACTGTGTATAGAATTAAATAAGCTCAAAATAAGGACCTGGAAGACCCTGCTATGGAGAAAATTGAACAGAATTTAGCAAATCGGCTTTGTGATAACTCTCTGAACTGCTGAGAGGCACCATGAGCTCCTGTGTTCAGGATGGTTGAGATTTCCAGACTAGCTTCTTCTTCTTCTTTTTTAAAATTTCTTTTTATTTTTATTTATATCCATTTACCGCACCCCCCCCCCCCCCCGGTTTTGTGTCCATTCGCTGGGCAATTCTCTGTGTCTCTTTCCTGCCCTCTCTTCTCATCTTTCTCCTCCTGTGTTCACCAGGATTCGATCCTGGGGACCTCCGATGTGGGAGAGAGGCATTCTGCCACTTGTGCCACCTCAGTTCCTGGTTTTTTAGCGCGTCTCATTTTGGCTTTCCCTGTGCCTCTCTCCTGTTATGTCATCATCTTGCTGCATGGCTCGGTGGGGCCTAGCTTGCTCACACACAAGGTCTGGAGGCACATGTGCCTTCTATATTTTTAAATTTTATTTTACCGGGAGGTCCCAGGGATCGAACCCAGGTCCCTCCATATGGCAGGCAGACACCCAACCATTTGAGCCACATCCACCTCCCCCCCTTTTTTTTAAAGATTTATTTTTTTAATTTATTCCCTTCTCCCTTCTTTGTTTGTGCTGGCTGCCTGCTCTCTGTGTCCATTTGCTGTGTGCTCTCTGTCTGCTCATCTTCTCTTTAGGAGGCACCGGGGACCAAACCTGGGACCTCCCATGTGGGAGAGAGGCGCTCAATTGCTTGAGCCACCTCCACTCCTTACCAGTCTAACTTCTTTAACTCATGATTTTAATTTTTCTCTAATTTACAACTCCTTGTGATCAGAATGGACTTGAGATTAATAAATGTCTCATGAAGGAGATATGAAACCACAAAATTATAAAACTAAAGTGTAAAGACTTGACTGTTAGCACTATAGCTTATGCAAGAACAATTCATATTACCATTTACAAAAAGTATAGTAGTCAATTATCCAATGAAGACTCTGTATATCAAAGTAATGAGCAACTGAACAGATATTTTACACATTACCTATTTCAAGTTCTATTTAAAATCATTTCTGTTTCCTTAAGCAATTGATAACCCTCAATTTCTTCACTATTTCCAAGTAAGTCATTTGAAAATAATCTATAGCAATTTAATTCACTTAACAAGGCTAAAATTATAGTAGAAAATTTTAAAAGAATGTATGCTTTTTTGACAAAAATTACTGTGAACAGTTATCCCTGGGGAAAGTAATCAACTAAAAATACTTAAATCTAGTAACTGGTTTGATTCACTAAAATTAGTCAAATTCACCGAATTAACTAAGTCCATTTTGCACGCAAGTGCTCCCCATGCTTAAAACACCATTTTCCCTTTTCCTACATACCCAGATTCCTATTCCTTTCCTATAGGGCCTGGGTCATTACACATACCTCTACTGATACCTTTTTTCATCTGTCCAAAAGGAGGTCACGTAAGCCTCCTCTACACTCCCACAGGGTTACCCTGGCTGTGACACTTGAGAAATCACTTGAAGCTCCCAAAAGCAATTTTTTTTGTTTATTTTCCATAAGGGATTAATTAAGTAGAAGCCATGTCTGAGTCATCATTTTTCCTCTATAGAAACCACAGAGATTTCTAACATAATAGTAGCTTCAAAATAAATACTCCTGAATGACTAGAGACAGAGAGTAAAAATGCTTTACCTGTTCCTGTTTGCACGTTCTGCCGTACGCCATGGCAAGAAACCAGATACACCAGGAGGCAGAGGTTCGGGAGCATAACATTCTTTATCAAGGGCGTGTTTCCTTCCGTTATTTACAGGTTTCTTTGTAGCCAGTCCTATGTTTGAGGAAATGTTAAACGAAAGAATTAAAATGTTCTGAAGGTCTACAGAGCAATTATCACTTGTGGACACTCCTATAAGAATATGAATGTGCCTTTGACAATGAGGCCAAGGCCATCAATCTCAAGGTTGTTTTGGAAAAATGTATATAGGTCAGTAAACTTTTAAAAATATAAGTTCTCCAGAGACAAGTTATAAATATAATTTGCAACACGCAAGTTATAACTATAAATATAACTTACAGAACATGCAAAAGTAAATTAAAATATCCTAAAGAATGAAATATTATACCCAACAAGTTTCATTATGCATAACTCAATTTATTGAAATTTAGAATATTGTTGGTATTTTTGAATCTCAAGGACAGATAAACACAGATATACTATGACACCTGCCAAACAGTATCTTCTGAATTAGACTGAAATTTCCCTTTAAGATAATTTTTCCATGTAAAAATTATTAAAGGTACATGACTGAAGCTTGCTAGGTGGCAGGTGAATCAATGTTAATCTGTTGTAAGTTTGTTGATCTCAGTGCTCATTTGACTTCATATAGAAAACACAAAAGAAACAATACCCCTTGAATAAAAGGGTAAAATGTGGAGAATTATCCCACATTTCAATATTAAAGAGTCAAGTATCTTTATATGAAATATTTGGTGGCAAAAGCAAGACATCTTCTACATGTTAACACTTTATTTAGAACAAACCATATGAATATGTATTAAATTTCATATTTAAATACTTAATTTTCTCTAATATTATATGATTAAATAATACCTTTACTAAAATGATTATATTTAGCCTTCAAATCTATATTATTATACAAGATATGTTTTAGCAGTATTAGGATGGTACATAAAAAATAGTGTATGTGGCAAAAGAAGACAAATATTTCATTTATTGTAGCTTACTGTTAATCATCATGTATTGCTATGTGATTTCTCTGGATAAATTTACATGCCTCTTAAAATATATAGGTGCTTGGTTCATCTTGTACTATTGTGTTTTTATTTTTTAACCTAATTACCCTCAAATAAAGAATATTCAGGTATATGTGGTTTGAGTATGTGTTACATCTTTTCCTGTATTTACAGAAATTTATGCAAATATACTTTTTAAAAAAAGATTTATTTTTATTTATTTATATATCCCCCCCTTGCTGCTTGTGCTCGCTGTGTTCATTTGGTTTTTTGCATTTCTCTGTGTCTGCTTGTCTTCCCCTGCTGCATCAGCTCACCATGCGGTGGTTTGCCTTCGCCAGGAGGCCCCGGGAACCGAACCTGGGGCCTCCCATGTGGTAAACCAGAGCCCAACCAATTGAGCCACAGCTGGTTCCCCTATGCAAATATGCTTTTAATTAAAACCAATATAATTTATACTTTTCTTGTTAGGAGATGAGGAAAAAAACACTAATAAAAGTTCCTGTCTTCTTTGTGCACACTTAATCACAATATGAATGTGACATGATTCATATAAATTATTTAACCCTATACTCACCATCATCTAACTATGCAGTCAGACGCTGTTTGGGCTTACCTCTATGTCTCCAAATAACTGAAGCAAACACAAAAAACAAAAAACAAAAGAAAACAAAAAACCCAAGAGAAAATTACTCTTAAAATAGCTTAGGGAGCTTCTAAACTTTAGTCACATTTCCATTTTGTTTAAACATGCTAAGTAAGAAAAAAATTAATTTTTATTCTCACTCCATGATTTTGTCCTGTTATATACCACCAGATATTAAAATTACATAATTTCCAATGTTATATATTTCTAATATCGAAATACCAAAATAGCTCCTTTTAAGAATGTTTTACACATGATCTGAACTTTTAATAATACATGAATAGTGTAATATCACAAATCTCATTTCTTCCTTGTATTTACTATTTGATCACCTACTTAAATAACACTATTTTGAAATAAAAATTGGTAAACAAACCCTAGGTTTTCTTTTTATTTAACTCTCTTAACAATTACTGACTAAACAAGTTGATTAATGGTGAATCAAATACACTCAAATTTTAATAATAAAAAAAGAAATTGTGTTCATGATGTTTACAGTAGCATTTATTTATTTTTATTTTTTATTTTTTAAGGAGGTACCAGGGATTGAACCTCATACATGCAAAGCAGGCGCTCAACCACTGAGCTACACCCGCTCCACTACAGTAGCATTTAAAATTATTTGATACTTAGGTTATTTCCAATTTTTCACCAATTTTAAAAAGTTACTTATTAACTCAAAGAATTTTATAAACTCATTAGATAGAATATTAATCCTATAAGGTGTTTTACAGGGTGAGCACCAAATCAAGAAAATAGTAACTCAAAAGTCACAGAAAAATCTTGTGGCATACTTTTAGGCCTTTTCCTAGTCCCTTACCAACTTGGCATGGAGCCAACCAGCATTCCTAGTGCAGGTTCCTGGTCCTGGTTCCAGAGGAAGCAAAGTAACCCTTGGGTTTATATTAGGGTGCATGTATATCTGTGCCAACCTGGTGGCAGCATGAAGGAATGAATAAGGGCACCTGTGGCAGGTCACCATTCCAGAACTTGCCCTGCCCACAGAGGTACCTTGCAGACAGCTAAGTAAGTATAAGAAACAATCAAATCATAAGGTCAAGGGGCAAATGATGACCAGCTATAAGACATACATTAGAGCACCTGGTACTGGGAAGAAAGACTATTTCATAGGGAGAAGAGGGGGTATTAGGATGCAAGAAAATGTTGGAATTCCTAGGACCACATGTGTATACATGCATGCTCAGAAAAGAGTGGAGGATCCTATGCTTTCGCCTTGGACTGCCCTCTAAACTCAGTATTAGGAAGATTAAGCTCTGAAAGAAAGGAATCATACAAGCAAAATCTGCAAAGACTGGGAAAAGGGCTTTCTTTTCTTTTCTTTTTTTTTTTGGTTGATTGTTTTTTTTGTTTCATTTTGTTAGCTCCTGGAGTTCAACGAAATCTCTGTCATAACAGTAGCTGGATACAATCTTATGAACAGATGCCTCAGTGTCTAAATTCCAGAGATAACAAAGTAAAATAGCAAGTCCAGGTTGCAACCAAAGATTATAAAACATACAAAGAAACAGAAAATGGCTTTGGTAAAGGAGCCAAATAAAGCATTAGAAACCATCAGCAAAGATCAGACCTTAGAAACCAGAAAAGACTTTTTAAAAAATATTCCTGAATATGCTTAAAGAGTAAGGAAAATGTGAACAAAGAACTAAAGGACATCAGGAAAATGGTAGATGAAAATAAAGAGAATATCAAGAGATAGAAACCATGAAAAAGAAGCAAACAGAGCTGAATGCCACAGTAACAGAAATAAAAAATTCCACAGAGCTGTTTGTGGTGTTTTGAAGCTGTTATGTACCCCAGGAAAACATGTTCTTAAATTTAATCCATTCTTGTGGGTATAAACCCATTGTATATAGGACTTTTGACTAGTTTATTTCAGTTAAGGTGTGTCCTACCTCAACCAGTATGAGTATTTTTTTCCTCAAAGATTTATTTTCTTTCTTTCTTTCTCCCCTACCCCCCTCATTATTTTGTACTCACTGTCTGCTCTCTCACTGTCTGCTCTCTGTGTGTTCTTCTGTATCTGCTTGTCTTCTCTTTAGGCGGCACCGGGAATTGATCCTGGGACCTTCCGGAGTGGCAAAGAGGCACTCAATCTCTTGTGCCATCTCAACTCCCTGGTCTGCTGTGTCTCTTATTGTCTCATCTCTGTGTCTCTTTCTGTTGTGTCATCTTGCTGCGCCAGCTCTCCACGCAGGCCAGCTTGCCTTTCACCAAAAGGCCCCAGGAATCAAACCCTGGACCTCCTATAGGGTATATGGGAGCTCAATCGCATGAGCCACATCCGTTTCCCCAGTATGAGTCTTAATCCTATTACTGGAATCCTTTATAAGAAAATGAAATTTAGACAAAGATAGAGAAAGCAACAGGAAGCAAGAAGCTGAAATGGAACCCAGAAGAGAAAGAAGAGACCAAGAGTTGCCACCATGTGCCTTGCCATGTGGCAAAGGAGCCAAGGATTTCTGGGAGCTGGGTTTTGGAAAGAAAGCACTGCCTTGATGATGCCTTGATTTGGACATTTTCCTGGTGTCAAAACTGTAAGCTAATAAATTCCCACTGTTTAAGCCAACCCTTCCAAGGTATTTGCTTTGCGCAGTCTAGGAAACTAAAACAGGATTCAGTAGCAGCTTGGAGCTAGCAGAAGAAAGAATCAGTGAACTTGAAGACAACTGAAATTATTCAGTCTGAGGTGCAGTAAGAAAAATGAATGAAGAAAGGTTAATAAAGGCTCAGAGACCACACCATTAACATGGTGAATCTCAGAAGGAGAAGAAAGAGAGAAAGGGACAGAAAGAATATTCGAAGAAATAATGGCTCAAAACATCACAAATTTAACAAAAGATATACATACACACACTCTAGGATGCTCAATAAAAACTCCAAACAGGATAAAACCAAATAGACTCACACTGAGACATATTACAGTGAAACTAATGAATGCTAAAAATAAACAGAATTCTGAAAGCGACAAGAGAGAAGCAATGAGTCACTTACAAGGAAGCCTTAATAAGATTAAGTACCAGTTTCTCATCAGAAACCATGGAGGCAAAAAGGCAGTGAGATGACAAAATTAAAGTACTGAAAACAAAAAACTGCCAACTGAGAACTCTATATCCAGCAAAATGCCTTTCAAAAATAGGGAGAGATTAAGACATTCTAAGTTAAACACTCTGGGAGTTTGACATCACTAGAGTGGCCTGACTGTAGATGCTAAAGAGAACTCAGCAGGTTGAAATGAAAGAACAATAGATAATAGATCAAAACCACATGAAGATAGAGTCAGAGTCTAGAACACAGGTTACAAGGGGATGGGATGGGGATAAGGAATGGGAATGGAAAAAATATGCACAGAAGGAAATGAGAAGGAATTCTCAAGGATTCACTACAAAAGATCAATTAAACATAAATGTAAGCAGTAATGGAAGAATTGAGGGACAAAAAAGGTTTAAGACTTAAAAAAAACAAAGAGCAAAATGATAGCAAATCCTGCATTATCAGTGGTTATTTTAAATGGAAACGAGTTAATAAACACTCCAGTCAAAAGGCAGAGATTGGCAAAATGGATAAAAAAGCATGACCCAATTATATACTGTTTACAAGAGACTCACCTTAAATTCAAAGACACAAATAGGTCGAAGTGAAAGGCTAGAAAAAATATTCCATGCAATTAGTAACCAAAAGAGAGTGGGAGTGGCTATATAATATCAGAGAAAATAAACTTTAAGTAAAAATCTATTAGAGGGCACTATATATTGATAAACAGGCCAATTCATCAAGTAAATATAATGATTATAAACATATAAACATATATATAAATATATACCCCTTACAACAGATCCCAAATATATGAAGCAAACATTGACAGATTTGAGAGGAGATATAGATGCTTCTGCATTAAGAGTAGGAATCTTCAATACACCATTTTCAATAATGGATAGACCACCTAGAGAGATGTACAATAAGGAAATAGAGAACTTAAGCAATACTATAAACCAGCAAGGCCTAATAGAAATATATAGAATACCTCATTCAATGACTGCAGGATACACATTTTTCTCAAATGCATGTGTAACATTCTCCAGGCTAGACCATGTGTTAGGTCCCAAAACAAGCCTTAATAAATTAAAAAAGATTGAAATAATATAATATGAAGCCAGAAGTTAATGACAGAGGGAGAACTGGAAAATTCACAAGTATAAGGAAATTAAACAATAAAATCTTTAAAAATCAATGGGTCAAAGAAGGGAAATGAGGAAATATTGAGATGAATAAAATGAGCACACAACATAACAAAACATATGTGATGTAGTAAAGGTATTGATCAGAGGGAGATTTATACCTCTAAATGCTTACATAAATAAGAGCTCAAATCCAAAACCTAGCCTCACACTTGGAAGAACTAGAAAAACGAAGAGCAAACCAAACCGTAGAAGAAAGAAATAACGATTAAAGCAGAGATAAATGAAATAGAGAACAGGAAAATAACAGAGGGGACAAAAGAAACCAAAAGTTGTGTCTTCTGAAAAGATCAATAAAAATGACAAACCTTTAGCTAGACTGACAAAGAAAAAAAGAGAAAGGAAACAACAGAAATTAGAAATGAGAGGGGGGATGTTACCACTCACCTCATAGAAATAAAGGGATTATGAGAGGATATTATGAACAGTTGTAGGCCGACAAATTAGATAACCTAGATGAAATGGACAAATCCTGGAAATAAACAAATTACCTAAACTGACTCAAGGCAAAATAGAAGAACTCAACAGACCAGTATCAAGGAAAGATAACGAATCAGTCAACAAAAACCTCCCAACAAAGAAAAGTCCAGGACCAGATGGCTACACTAGTGAATTCTATCAAACATTACAGAAAGCATTAACACTCATTTGCTCAAACTCTTCCAAAAAACTGAAGAGGGGGGGAATATTTCCTAATTTACCCTATGAACCCAGAAACACCCTAATACCAAAGCTAGATAAAGGTACCACAGAATAGAAAATTACAGACCAACATCCTGTATGAATATAGATGCAAAAATCCTCAACAAAATACTAATGAACTGAATCCAATACCATATTAAAAGGATTATACACCATGGTCAAGTAGAATTAACCCAGGAATCCAAGGCTAGTTCAACATAAGAAAATCAATCAAAGTAATACAACACATTAATAGAATGAAAGGAAAAAAAAACACAGGATCATCTCAATTGACACAGAACAGGCATTTGACAAAATCTAACACATTTCTTGGTAAAAACCTTCCAGAGAACTAGGACTAGTTGGAACTTCTCAACATGATAAAGCATATATAATGAAAAACCCACAGCCAACATCATACTCCATTATGAAAGACTGAAAGTTTTTCCCCTAAGATCAGGAACAAGACAATATTGCTTGCTTTTACCGTATCTATTCAATATTTTATTGAAAGTGCTAGCCAGAGCAATTAGGCAAGAAAAAAAAAAAAAAGGCATCCAAACTGGAAAAGAAGAGGTAAAGCTATCCAAATTCTCAGATGGCATGATCCTACACACAGAAAATCCTGAAAAATCCACAATGAAGCTTCTAGGGCTAATTAATGATTTCAGCAAAATGGTAGGGTACAAGATCAATATACAAAAATAGTGGTGTGTCTATACACCAGTAAGGAACAATCCAAAAAGTAAATAAAAAACAAAACAAAACAATTCTACTTACAACAGCAACTAAAGGAATCAAATATGTTGGAATAAACAATCAAGGATATAAAGGACTTCTACATGGAAACTACAAATCATTACTGAAAAAATTTAAAGAAAACCTAAATAAGTGGAAAGATAGTCCATGCACATAGACTGGAAAAGTTAATATTAAGAACCCAAGGCTACCCAAAGTGATTTACAGATTTAATGCAATCCTAATAAAAATTCTAACAGACTTTACAGAAATGCAAAAGCTAATCATCAAATTCATATGGAAGGTCAAGGGACCCCAAATAGCCAAAAACATCTAGGAAAAAGTAGAACAAAGTTGGAGGATATCCTGGTTTAAGTCTTTTGTGGACCCCAGAAAATTATGTTCTTAAACTAACCCATCCTGTGCATGTGAATCTATTGTATGTGCGACCTTTTGATTAGATCATTTTGATTAAGGGCCTTTGATTAGATTGTGGGATCCAAGGTGGGTCCTAATCTTTTTACTGGAATCTCATATAAACCAAACACAGAGAAAGCGAGCTGCCATTTTTACCCTGCCATGTGAGGGAGGACTCCAAGATTGCTTACAACAGCAGAAAGACAGAGAGACAGAGAGAGGCTGGAGGCTGGAATCAGCGGATCAGCCCAAAGCAGAAGAGACATATCCCAGGGAGAGAGAAGCCATATTTCATCACCCACAGCTGAACTCAGGGAGAAAGAGAGCCTGGAGGAGAGAGAGATAGAGTGGTAGCCATTTTGCCTTGCCACAAGGCAGAGTCTAGAGTCTGCCAGTAGCTGACCTATTGGTGAGACAGCATCTCTAATGATGCCTTGATTTGAACATTTTCACAGCCTCAGTGTAACGGGAGTAACTATTCAGAATAAAACTCGGCTCCCAGTTGAATTTTAGAACCGTTTATTCAAGCGGCCGGGCTCGTCACCTTTCCATAGGTGAGAGTGCTGAAGCAAGGCCCTAGCTATTTTTAATACTCTTTGCAAGAACCGAAACCAACATTTAGACAAAGGATTATGAGGGGGGGTCTCTCTTTGCGATTGTGTTTGACTCACGTTGTCCGGGGCAACTAGCAAGCCAAGCTCCAAATGTACAGAAGCAGATATTTGCGGTTAGCTGCAGGTAGGAACAGTTTCTAACTATTCTACTCTATTCTTGTTAGTCAAGCATAACTTTTGCAGCATTAGGAGGCAGTTCCCAGAATTGTACTAAGAAGACAGGGGGGAGAATGAGATGGTTCCCAGAATTGTACTGGGAAGGGGTGACCATAACTTTTCTCCATAACATTCAGAACTGTAAGATTTTAGCCTTAAAAATTCCTATTATAAAAGCCAACCCAGGGGCCGGCTCGATAGCCCAGTGGATAGGGCGCCGGCATACCACATGGGAGGCCCTGGGTTCGATTCCCGGGGACCTCTCCTAGCGGGCAGACCGCCTTGAGAATGGCAAGCCGCCATGGGCGGGCCGGAGCCGCCGTGGGCAGGGCAAGAAGCTGCCACGGACAGGGCAAGAGCCGCCATGGGCAGGGCAGGTCGC
>PVKH010017847.1:0-15289 GCA_004027955.1 Chaetophractus vellerosus | reverse complement strand
AAAAAGAGGACCCGTACCTCACACCATACACAAAAATCAACTCAAAATGGATCAAAGACTTAGAACTGTCAATCTCCTAGAAAAAATTTAGGGAAACATCTTCAGGACCTTGTATTAGGCGACCCAAACCACAACAAAATTAAAAATAGATAAAGGGATCTTATCAAAATAAAAAAACTTCTGTTTCTCAGGACTTTATCCTGAAAGTAAAAAGACAACCTACAAAATGGGAGAAAATATTTGGAAACCACATATCAAATCAAGGATTAATATCCAGTATATAAGAAGAAATCCTTATAAATTAAAAACAAAAAGACAAACAACTCAATTGAAAAATGGGTAAAAGACTTGAACAGACATCTCTCCAAGGAAGATATATAAATGATCAGAAAGCACATGACAATATGCTCAACATCATTAGCTATCAGGGAAATGCAAATCAAAACTACAATGAGATACCATTTCATACCCATCAGAATGGCTGCTATTAAAAAAAAAAACAAAGGAAAATAACAAGTGTTGGGGAGGATGTGGAGAAACAGGAACACCCATTTATTGCTGGTGGCAATGTAAAATGGCACTGCCTCTGTGGAAGACAATTTGGCAGTTCCTCAGAAAGCTAAGTATAGAACTATTATGACCCAGCCATCCCAGTACTAGGTATTTACCTACAAGAATTGAAAGCAGGGACTCGAACAGATATTTGCACACTACTGTTCACAGAGGCATTATTCACAATTACCAAAAGATGGAAGCAACTCAAGTGTCAATCAACTGATGGATGGATAAATAAAATGTGGTATATACATACAATGGAATATTATTCAGTCGTAAAAAGGAATGAAGTCCTGATATATGGAACAACATAGATGAACCTTGAAGCCATCGTGTTGAGTGAAATAAGCCAGACACAATAGGACAAATATTGTATGATCTCACTGATTTGAAACAATTAGAATAAGCAAACTCATAGAGTCAGAATCTAGAATATAGGTTACCAGGGGATGGGGTGGGGATAGGGAATGGGAAGTTAAGGCTTAAAATGTACAGGGTTCCTATTTGCAATGATGGAAATGTTTTGGAAATGGATGGTGGTGATGGTAGTAAAACATTGTGAATGCAATTAACAGCACTGAAATATATATCTGAATATGACTAAAAAAGGGAAATGTTAGACTGTATACATGGTAACAAAATAAAAAATTTGCAAAAATCCATGGAACTACACTGTATAAACAGTGAACCCTAAGTTAAACCATGGACTTCAATTAATAGTACAATTATTAAAATGTGCTATTATCAATTGTAAAAATGTTCCACACCAAAGAACGGTGTTGGTGGTGGGGCTGCATATGGGAACCGTGTATTTTATGCATGATTGTTCTGTAAGCCCACAACTATAACTGGGCAACTAGTTTCTACATGAAATACCCATAAAAACAAGACATAAATATTTTATAGGCTATATTCTTTCAACACAACGCAATTAAATTAGAAATCAATATCAAAGTGATAACTAAAACAAACTAAAATTCAAGAGTTTGGAAATCTAAGAAAAAAATCATAACGGAAATAAGAACATATTTCAAAGTGAATAAAAATGAAACTATTATCTATCAACACTTGTGGGATGTAATTAAGTAGTGTAGAATGAAATTTTGAGCCTAACTATAGAGAAAAGACTGAAAATTAAATAAAGTACATACAATTTAAGAAGTTAGAGAATGTAAGAACAACCTAAAGAAAAGAGAAAGAATGAAACAGAAGGTTAAAAGCAAAGGTTAATAAAGTGGAAACCAAATATATAATTGAGGAAATCAACAAAACCCAATGTTGGTTGTTTAAAAGTCATAATGATAATAAAAAAGGATGAAGTAGGCAAGACTGATGAAAAAAGTAGAAGCACAAATACATAATTAGGAATAATAAAAGGAATATAACGGCTTATTTTAAAAAATTATAAGAATATTCATACCAATAACTCTGATCACTTAGATGAAATGGGCAATTTTCTAGAAAATTATAACATACTAAAACCAACTCAAGAAGAAAGAGAACTTGGAACCATTTTTACAACTGTTGAGGAGCTCTACTAAAGCTGAACACATGTATGACTCAGCAATTCCACTACTGGAAATACACCCAGCAGAAGTGCAAGCACATGTTCACCAAAGGACATGAACTAGAATGTTCTCAGCAGTATTATTCATAGTCAAAGACTGGAAACTACCCAAATGCCTGTCAAGTGAAGAATGGATAAATTATGGTATATTCACATATACAATACCATACAGTAGTCAGAATGAACAAACAATTGCATAAAACAATATAGATGAATTTTTCAAATATAATGTTGAACAAAAGCAACAAAACATAAAAAAGGACATTGTATGATTACTTTTACATCATGTATAAAAATAAAACAAAACGAAAGAACCCATGTAGTTATAAAGGTCAGAATGGTAGTTTCTCTGGGAGAGGACAGTACCTGGAAGGGGCTGTGGGGGAGCCGGTAATGCTCTGCTTCTTGATATGGAAACTGGGTACACAGCTGTTTTTAGTCTAAGAAATTTCAGGGATTTGTACACTTAAGGGTGTGTTTGTGTACTTTGTTATGTGGAAAACCTGAGTCAATAAAAACATTGAAAGATGTTCAACCTCACTAGTATCAAAGAAATGCAAATTAAAAGAAGTCATTTCATATCCACAAGACTGGCAAAAATAAAAAGCCTAAAAATACCAATATCAAATAAAAGGTGAAAGAAATGGAAACTATACATATTGTTGATGAGAGTATAAATTGGTATAAACATTTTGGAGAGCAATTTGTCAACCTCTAGTAAAACTGAGGATGTTCTATGACCCAGAAATTCATCCCCAGGTTAACTACAAGTGTTTAAGGGGGCATTCATGAGGTTGTTCTCTGAAGCAATGATTATAATATTAAGAAAATGTAAAAAAAATTCAACTGTCCCCTAAGTAGGGAAATAAATAAAGTTTTATTATATAATAACCGTTATACCAGCAGCTAGATCAAATGAACGAGAGCTACACTGATTAAATGGAAAACTCTCAGAAATGCAATGCTGAATGAACAAAGAAAGTTGTACAAGAATATGTAACTACAATACCATTTATGTAAATTAATCCACCCAGAACAAAAGCATACATACTATTTTAACTATTTTTATGGATATATACTAGCATTGCTCTTGCCCTGCAGGGACTATTTGGCAATGTCTGGAGACATTTTTTTTTTCAAAGATTTATTTTTTATTTATACATCCCCCCCCTTTTTTGCTTGTTCTTGCTGTGTTCATTTTTCTCTGCATTCCTCTGTGTTTGCTTGTCTCCCCCTGCTGGGGCGACCTGCTGAGTCAGCTTACCGGCATGGCGGCCCACCTGCTCGCGGGGGCTTGCCTTCACCCGTGGGGGTTTGCCTGTTTCCCCGCCCACGGGGGCTTGCCTTTGCCCATGGCAGCATGCCCCGCCTGCGTTGGCTTGCTTTCTTGAGGCGGTCCGCCCGTTTGAGGAGGCCCGGGGACCGAACCTGGGGCCTCCCATGTGGTAAACCGGCGCCCTACCAACTGGGCTATACAGCTGGCCCCTCTGGAGACATTTTTGGCTGTCACGACAGGGAGTGGGGTGGGTGTGGCGATGGTGCCATGGCATCTAGTAAGCAGGTGGAAGCCAGGGACGCCGCTAAACATCCTCTAACGCACAGGACACTCCCCACAACAAAGAACAGTCTGACCCAAAGTGCAATGTTGAGGTTGAACAACAGTGATATACACATATGTAAGTAAAGATACAAAAGCATGTACAGAATTATATACAACACATCAGCTACAGGACAGTGGGATGGGAAATGAGCCTTTAGTTGCATCTGTAACATTTTATTTCTTAAAAGAGAGTAAGAATGAAAGTGCAGGCAAAACAAAACAAAAACAATCCCTCTACTTCTGTGATAGTAAAAAAGTACTCAACAGGTAGAAAGGTACATGAGCTCTACATCCTAGGATGTTTTGACACTAATTTGTTCTTTATGTAGGGTTAAAGATAAGCCTCTACAAACAGGAAATGTTTCCTTCACTTTGTCTTCTTCAAATGCAGTAACCACATATTTTAAAAAGGAAAAAGGAAACAGCTTGCATTTTGCACAGTTGTTTTATAAAATATCTATTATTAGTTGGCAAGGAGATTTTCAAATGGAGGAGCAATAACATTTTGTAGCATTTTCTCAAGTGGGGGTTACATGCAATAGAAATACACTCTAAAAAGGCTTCTGAAGGCTTCTGAAAGGGATTGGTCAAGCAGAGTGCCTACATCAGATAAGCCAAATCAGAAAAATTCATGGTGGCTTTCCTTGGGCACTACCAATATCCAAGTGTGAGTACAGGCCCTTGCTCATGCAGAGCTTATGATCTGCTTGGGAGAAGCTAAGGCTTCCAGAAACATAAAGATCAGAACAATGCAAGTTGGTGCATAATTCAGAGGAAAGCTATGAGGCATAAATTAAAAGGGTTAGAAAAACTCGAAGTGACACAGACCAACTGCAGCCAAACCATAGAGGTAAAACTTCAAAGAGGATGTAGCGCTTGAGTTGAATTATAAAGGATGAGAATTATTTAAATAATGGAGAAAAGGGTACAAGGCATTTTTGTCAATGTATTCAAAGATGGGGGACTGAGAGTAGGTTTATAATTACTTCATGGAGCAAAGCAATGCTAAGGAGTTACAACAGAAGGACAAAAAGCTAGAGGAAGCTGAATGCTTACAAGCACAGTCACTAGAGGCAGAATATATAAATTCAAATCCCAGCTCTGCCGGTTACTGTAGGACCTTAGGCATGTTTTTTTTTTGTTTGTTTTTTTGTTTTTTTTAACTTCTCTAGGTGTCAGTTTTCTCATTTGTAAAACGGGAATAATAACTGCACCCACCTCACAGGATATTACGAGAATTAAATGAGTTAAAACATGTAAAGCATTTAAAATAGAGCTTAAGAATTCTAAGCTTATTATATATTTCAGCAATTATTATCATCTTTAATATTTGGCATTATACCTTACAGTGTTATTTAATTTTTTAGAGTTGACATCCAGTCTTCCCAACTAAACTGTAAGCTCCTTGATGGCAGTGATGGAACGTAAGATTTGTGTGAACTCCCAAGGTGGCTAGCATAGCTCTAAGGTCAATGTAGCCCGAGCGAAATTGATTTCCTCAGCCTAGCACGTACTTCATAAATGAATGAAAAGGAGAACAATTACAGAGAGTGGGCATTATGAACAAGATGTTTTGGAAAAATTAAAATGATTTCCAAAAGCATCCTCACCTTTTTAAAAAGGTTGGTGATTGGGAAAAAAAGCATCCTTTATTCTCTTCTCTGTCTTTGGTGATCAGAAATCCTTTATCAGAAGTATGCAGGCATGGATCATAAAGTTTTCTTCTGGAAGGCCAATTCTGCATACTGTTTGTGCCTGCAGACCACTATTTTGAGAAGACTCAGAGGGAGAGTGTGGGTTCAGCAGGAAAGGGTAATATGACTGTTTAATGATGCCTGTGTTGGGCAGAGAGGAGGTAACACGGCACTATACAAGGACTTATTAACATTGCTATCGACCAGGGCTTTCCAATATTTTTTACATCATGGCCTATACAGATAATGGTGGTATTTGCATGACACGGGGATAAAGTTACTTGCAACCAGTCTTGCAGCTTCAGGTTCTCCTTCCCAGCTCCCTGGGGGCTGAGGTGATCAGTATCTCAGCACCTGTGTGACCCATCTGTGGTCATAACAACAATGTTTGGGAAGCTCTACCATGGACCATAAAGAAAAACCTATACATTTAGAGAATGGGCTGATTTAATTAGAACATATATGCAGTGGAAATGACCTACAATGGATTCATTGATTATAGGGGCAGAAAAAGACTAGATTGTTTTAGATGTATCCATTAAGGTAGAATCAACAGAATTATCATGTATTTACTAATGTACCTGGTAACTGCCTTAAGCAATAACGCTAGGAAGAGAATTTAAGACAACATCTCTGCCTTTTAAAAGCTCATAGTCTGGTATTCCAACCAATAAATTGTTTGCTTTTTTTCCTTTTTTATTCAAGGTTACCAATAACCCCCTAAGCTGGATCCAGTGGATCTTCCTCAGCTCTCTCCTGGCAGCTCTGGACTCTACTGACTATTCCCTTCTTTTTTTTTTTTTTTTCTTTTTTTCTTTTTCAGTTAGGGCTGTAAAAATAATTTATTTGGGAAATGGGGGGAAAACAGAGCTTGCTGAGAACTCTGGAAATAGACACCAAGATCTGCATAGAGGAGCCACTACTCCCTTCTTGACACCTTCTCTTCTCTTGGCTTCTCTGGCATCATATGTTCTTGGTCTTTCCAACCTTTGGCTATGCCTTCTCAGTATCCCTTTGCATCTCTTTTTCCTTCTCATGTCATTAAATATTAGTGTCCCTTAAAGTTCTGTTCTAGGATTATTTCTCTTCTCTTTCCATAGTCTGTCCCCACGTATTCATCCATTTCTATGGCATTAGTTATCATGTATGTGGTGAAGACTCCTAAACCCATATCTCCAACCCAGATGCTACATAACCACCTGTCTCCTGGACACTTTCATTTAAATGTTCCAGAGACTTCTAAAATAGACCATGTGCCAAACAAAACTCATCCTCAACCCCATATTTCTTCCTGTGTTCCAAATCTTGGGGAATGACATCAACATCTATCCACTACACAAACCAGAAGTCACCAGCCTTTGTTAATTAGAACTCCTAAATATTTTTTGACACCATCCGTTTCTCTCCACCCTCCCTCTCATTGCCCTATTTTAGACCATCATCAAAGACAGAGGTAGCTTCAGAGTGACTTTTCTAAGATACAAATCTCATTATATGACCCTTCTACTTAAAAGCCCTTCAACAGTGCCCCATTGCCTTTTTTTTTTTTTTTTTTGAGGTCCTAGGGGCTGGGGATTGAACCCAGGACCTCGTATGTGGGGAAGATGGTGCTCAACCACTGAGCCACATTGGTTCCCCTGAGTTGTTTTTTTGTTTGTTTGTTTTGCTTGTTGTTTGTTTTCATTTTTTCTAGGAGGCACTGGGAACTGAACCCAGGATCTCCCATGTGGGAAGAAGGTGCTCAACTGCTAGAGCCACATCCACTCCCTCATTGCTTTTTTATTAAAAATATTTATTAATTCATTAAGAAATAACAGTAATGAACCCATTACTAACATATTGTTATGAAAAATACCATGATTTCCAAAACAGAACAAGAATTAATGAAGAATAGCATTGTTTTATAGTTTTTTGCAAATCTCTCTAATGTCTGCCTTAATAGAAGATAGCTGGGTTCTCATATCTGCTGTTGCATTCAATCCTGCAATGAAATGTTACTTTGGCTTTTAAAGTATATAAAGAAAATCTGACCATAGACAGATACATAGTTGGAAAAAGAGGGAGTATTATACGCGTCTTTTCAGATAACTAGCACTTTCAGCTGGTGTTAAGAGAAAACAATAAACTAGAAGGAAACCAGATGATCACTGAAAAAAAATCTCAGGGTAGTTTTACAACTACTGGTTTCACTTTGTTTTTGTAGTTTATCCTATTGACCAGTTTTTGGGGGTAAGATACTTCAAATTATACCATGCTTCTCTGCAAAACAGAAAGCAATTTCCACAGGAGTAAGTGTAGGAGACTGAAACATACAGCCTTTTGCTTCATCTTTAGAGCTTTTAGGCTTGAGCTTTTTAGCTTTCAGGTTTCTGATGATACTGCTGCTCTCTGCCACCTCTCTTCTTCCACCTCCTTGCTCCGTGGAAGCCACAAGCCTTGCCTGTCTTCCTCCATTCTTGGGTTGGGAGGACCAGGGCCATGGGTGGTACTCTAGACTGAGCTGAGCATAGCAGCCAAGAGAAGGCAGTGAGGAGGCACCTAGAGAATCCTGCCAGGTATCTAATAGGCTAGGATGCAGCTCAACAGCTGGGCTACTGCCAGAAACATTTCTACTAATGTGCACGCCAAGAGACATGTCCTGAGTCTCGTTTGTTTACATGCCTATTGACATTTCTAAGCACCTGGAGGTACCTAATACAGGTGGCCTTCCCTTTCCTAAGATGTGCACGTAATTCTAATAACATGTTAAATCAATTTCAATGTTAGCTAAAAACTCAAGAGAAATATTTCCCCTATGTTTCAACGAAGTATGCATAGTACCTTGTAAATTCCTGTTTGGAGAGTCACAGTGGTACAGGGGAAAGACTGTGGAAAAAGACCAATTAGATTTAGCTCTGGCTTCACTATTTACCTAAGAGACAGGCTTGGGCAAATTTATTAGACACCTTTTCAAAAGGAAAAGGAGAGTAATAATCTCTCTCTCACAGGTTGCTGTGAGGCCCTCTTTTGTGAGGAGATGGTGGAAAGGGGATGATGTGAGGGGGCAACTAGCTAGTAAGGTTTTATGCTCTTCCTACACACCCAGCCCTCAGTATGGGGATATCTGGCATGGGAAGATTACACCCATTTTTTCTTTATTATCTTAATTTGATATACATGCTCTTGAACACTGGACCATAAGTTATAGTAAGAATAACATAATGTCAGGACTTTGATCTAGCTTCCTTGAAGAAACATTAATGAAAGAACATTTTTTATCACATGGACTACTCATTTCTGCATTATATCTTTTGTTTTCTCCTTCCTTACTTCATCAAATTTTTGGTCATTTTTTTGTCTTTTAACTTCATCTCTACACAAAACTTATTCAATAAAAGTCAAAATTAAAATTAATTAAGTTTGGTATCTGTTGCCAGTAAATGTTTTGATAGAAGAAGAGGTGAAACTCATTGTTAAAAATGAGATCTGGGGATTACTCAAGATTTCCCCTCTCTTTTTACATATTTCCCTCAGAGAGCTCATTCATGTTCATGTCCCCAAATAATTACCCCTTACACTGGCACTCATTCTTCCACAAATATTACACCACAAATACTTCAACTTTCCCATCTAAAGTTAAGCTAGCATAGCCTGAATCCCCAGTGACCCCTTTGGACTCAATTCTCTCCTTTGTATATTAAACCCAGTCAATTTTCAAGTACTGCTGATTTCTCTTTTGAACAGCATCTGCCAAAATTTAGGTTCTCTGTCATCCTTCTCTGAGGTTATGCCAACAGCTTCTTGGCTGACATTACTGCCACTGATATTTCCCCAATCCAATCTATATACCACTGCAGATGAGTCTTCATTATAAAACTCTCTTGCAATGCCACTCCCTCAAACTAAAATCTTACATGACTTACTGCATCATACTGAAATTATTCTGCCCCATTTTTAAGGTGCTTGCAAAATCACCCCTATCCTAATTTACTTCTCACTTCTCCCCAGCACGTTCTTTCCATTCAGTGTCCCTTATTTATTGCAAATTATTCCTATCACTAAAAATGCCCTCCCCTGTTTCCTCTGATATCCCCCTGCCACCAGTTTGCAAAGGGCCCACTTTTTGTTTCATATTCATAATTGACATTTTCCTGGACAATCCAAATCCTTACTGATCCTCCCTCTCTGCTTAACTTCTATAGAATTCAGTGAAGCTTCCAATTTAAAACAGAATAAAACACTAGTCTAGGTTTTTTGCCTCATTCCAAAGCCCAGACTCAAACATAAACTATGCCTGTATCCTCTGTGAATCAAGGTACAACATTTGTGCATACATCCCTATCACTTAAAAATAATCATATTACAAATCTCGGTATCTCTAAACTGTGCTCTAATCTAGGGCATGGGGATCTTGACTCACTACTCTGGAAATTCATGTCCTCCTGCTGTCTTATTCATAAAACCACGTCTGTCACCTACTGCATCAGGATGCAGGGTCTGAACTCTGCAACGGGTTCCAAGAAATACAAAGCTACTCAAGATGATCAGAAAGAATTTTCCTGAGAAGCTTGCACGTTCCCCAGTGGTCTGTTCTGCACAAGAATTATTTCCTGGTTTTGAAAACCCATAGGGATGGCTTTTTGAGGAGAAAAATTTCATAACATGATTATGGGGGTGGTTTTTCTAAAATATCCCAATTAAACATGAAGCATTCTTCAGGGTACATGTCTAAACTCATTCATGGTTTGAAAAAGTGATTTATAAGTGGTAAAAGAAAAAATCATGAAAAAAATAGGATTTCTTATAATTTTTATACCTCCAAAATGCCAAGAACTTCATCATCATTTATTCATTTTCTTAATTACTATGAGATTATACCAGGCTCTTCTTTCTCATGAAGATACCAAGGCATAATGGAAAATATAAATGATTTTCTCAAGGTCACTTAATGACTCAGTCTTGGGAAGGGTTTAGAACTTAAATTGATCCTATCTTTCTGTTCTGAATTTTGTTAAAAAAAGGTCAGTATGATCAACTACAAAAGCACCAAACACATAAAAGTAGTTTCTACAAGGAAGTGCGGATTGAGATAAACAACTTAGTTTTTATTTCAACTGAAAATAGAGTTCTTGCACCTAATTTTCATTTAATTTGCAGATTTTTATCAGCTAAGCACTAGTAACTTATTCCACATCTGATACTATATACTTACATGCTCGTAAAAGAAAAAAGTCATAAAAGAACTAGCTCTAACTGACTTGATTGCTTTGTTTACAAAGAAGCACAGCAACTTGATAAAAATGATTTTTAAATCAAATTGTACCAAAAAGTGAAAGAGTGCCTAAAAAGGAAAGTACTAAGAAGTGTGCCACGTGCCAGATTTCCGTCTTTAAGGTTGCTTGGGTTAATTTAGCATGGCACTGATTAGAATTTACCACCTTTGGATGCAAGGTGGATTCTGCTATGCTTGCGTGCGTGTGTGCCAGTCTACACACACACACGCAAACACAGATACAGGTATAAGGATATAGCTTCAAGGCTCAGCTTCCTCCAGAAACTATTTCTTGACCCTCAATGCCTGAGCTAGGTAATTCTCCTAGAAGAACGCTCATTACATTTTACTCTAATTGCCTCTTTGTGCTCTAAACTCAGGGAGGGGAAGGATCACACTGTCTTGTTTCTTGTGGCATTCACCAGTGCCTGGCCCGGAACATGGTAGGGATGAGATCTATTTTGTGGAATGGATGTCAATGGGAACAGTAGTAAAGGCAAGGCCAAGGGGTGAATAGGAAGCTTACTCAGAAACCCAGCCAGATGAAGGGGTCATGATAGAAACTTGTTCAATGAGATGATATCTGCCAGCATAAAGTTCTACTAATTGGGTCTTGCTATCTCAAAACACATTGAGGGGTAGTGATACATTATACAAATGGATGAACCTTGAAAACATTATGCTAAGTGAAAGAAGCCAGTTGCAAAGGTCTGCATCTTGCAGGGGTTCTTAATAAGGGGTCCATGAGCTTGAACTGAAATTCAAAAAAACATTATTCTTGTGGGGATGTGTTAATGTGGGTGTGATATATTTATTAAATAATGCACAGTATAGTGTAGACTTAGTAAGGGGTCTATGGTTTTCACCTGATGGCAAAGGGGTCCATAGAACAAAAAAGGTTAAGAACCCCTGACATATTGTATGATTCCACTTACACGAAAAGTTCAGAATAGACAAATCTATAGAGACAGAAAGTAGATTAGTGGTTGCATAGGGCTAGGGTAATGAAAATGTTCTAAAATTGATTGTGGTGGCTACACAACTCTGTGCACATACTAGAGCCACAGAACTGCAGACTTCAAATGAGTGAATTGTATGGTATGTGCATTGTCTCAAAAAAGCTGTTAAAAGAAAATACACCAAGGGCCTGAGAGCACTTTTAACACCCAAAAATATTTTACTAAATTAAGAATATTTGATTAATAATGGGAATGCTCATGCTTTGCAAGGCAGGTGTGACTCATAACGATGCATATGTCAGATGGTACCTAACAACTGTTGCTGGAGGTAGATAAGGAGAGAAACAATTTTCACAGCCACAAAATGTTACTAAGGGCGGGTGAGATAAAATAGCTAAGTTGGTTCAACCAAATACTGAGAAAATATCTGAAATGCATGTGTGAGTGAAGGTGAGAAGCTCTAGGCATCAAGATGTTCTTTCTTTGCAGGTGAAAGACACTCCTCGTTGCTGAAAACAGGAGTGAAAATCATCCAAGACACAGTGAGCAGCGCAATGAAGGAAAGAGGGTAATGTAAAAATTAGCAATGACTGATTGCATTGCTTTGTTGATAAGTTTCCAACTTGGCTTATACCAAGCACAATTCATTCATAATGGATTCCACCTTAATTCTGCTTCTAAAATAAGAGCTACTCCATGGAAAGGCATAATTGTCATCAGCCAACAGAGAAAATGATGGTTCACACAAATAACAGATGATCAAAACTCTGAGAGAATTCAGACTTCCTAGTAAAAAGTTGCTTTGAAATCTCCTGGCTACATAATCTAGAGTAGAGCAAAATTTTTTTGTGTAAAGCACCAGATAGCAAATGTTTTAGGTTTTGAATACCAAGGGGCAAAATTGAGTATATTATGTAGGTACTTATATAACCTGTACAATGTAAAAAACATTCTTAGTGTGTGGGTTGTACAAAAACAGGTGGTTTGGCACATGGACCAATCTGCCATCACCTGGCCTAGAGGTCACAGCTTTGAAGAGTAATAACTATCAGGTTAGCTTCTATATCGGAACTATCACTTAAACCTCCCAAGAGCCACAGCACAGATGCCATAATAATAAGTAATATTTGCTAGATCTTTCTGATATATCAAGGAGTTTTATAAAAATTATTTTAACCTCATAACAACCCTATTAGACAATCTCCTAACTGCAAATTCCTTGTTCTTCTTACTCTATTATGCTACTTTTATATGATGGGCGTACAGGTTTCTTCCACTATGACTAGCAATAAGAAGGAAATATTCTCTGAGAAGCTGCAAGACTCACAGAGCATCACAACTCTCAAATCATTATTATAGGAGATTCCAATGATTGCTCTGGAGGTTTAAACGTGCAGAGGCTCTGCAAAGCTTGACTGTCATCAATTGCTATCATTCAGTGACCAAGCTCTACCTCATCATCATGAATATCCCGAATACATAAAGAATCTTCATCTCCCAACTGGTCTTCTTCCTCCATTCTAACTTTTTCAATTGATCATTCATATTTTGACAAAATTAATCTTTCTTAAAAATAAATCAGATTTATTCCTCCGCTAAAAGGGTTTTAAAGACTTACCACCTTTTGCAGGATAAAATAAAAAAACAATTCTGGGTCGGGCATAAGACCCACTATGTCCTAACCTATGCTTTCTCTGCAGCCTCATCTTTCACTACCTCTTCCCTAACACCACCTTCTGCTTTGAGCAAACACAATTACTTATTTCTTAAAGATTTCCCTCAATGGGAAGCAGATGTGGCTGAAGCAGTTGGGTGCCTGCCTACTACATGGGAGGTCCTAGGTTTGGTTTCCGGTGCCTCCTAAAGAAGACGAGCAAGACAAAGAGCCGACAAGGCGAGCTGATGCAATTAGATAACTCAATGAGGAGACACAACAAGAGACACAACAAGCATGGAGTTGATGTGGCTCAAGCAATTGGGAACCTCCCTCCCACATGGGAGGTCCTGGGTTCGGATTCTGGTGCCTCCTAAAACTAAGACGAGTAGACACAGAGAGCAGACAGTCAGCACAAACAATGGGGGGGTGGGGGAGGGAATAAATAAATAAAATAAATCTTAAAAAAAAAGAAAATTCCCCTCAAGCTTTTAGGGATTTCCTGAGCAATTCAAGGAGAAATGGCCACATCCATCATTTTTGTCCTAGGGCTACATACAAACTCCAATAGGAACCTAGCACTTAGTATTTACTCAAATCCAGTAGGTTGCAAACTTCTTAATGGCCAAAGCAGTGCCTTATTTACTCTCTAAGGGTAGTCCACTGTATTAGAACCAAAAGAGGGTTACATAAGTAAAGCACATAGTTCTTACCCTTCAAGAACTCATATACCACTGGGGATGAATAAAACACAAACCTTTGAAAAGTTATGTAATGGCTTCTGGCAGTGGAAAAGTGATCTGCAGCTGCAAGTACCAACATGACTCAGATTTCTGAGCCAGCAATTCTGTTAGAAGGAGACAAGAGAATCAGAAAGCAAGGAGCTACTAATAGTAGAGTTAATGAACATCTAACACATCACCCCTAAATAAATTTACAAAAGAATGGGGATGGTGAGGAAGAAGAGAAATTGGAGTCAACATATTGAAGAAACATTACATAGTAAATCTAGTTTTCATCATTACAAGTCCTAAAGACAATCATCCAGGAGCATTTGGATAATTACTACAGTAGAAGCATACAGAAAGTTCTTTAAGAGGACAGACACATCTGGCAAAGTTATCACATTAGTGAGCCTTGATGATGAACTTAAAGATAACTGTACACTGGCCATATCAGCATTCTGTTTTCAAGCTCCAGATTAGGCAAGGTCAAGAGAATAGTCAAATTGTTCACTGTTCTTTATAGCTATGGAATACATATGGAAAAATGTTTTCAGTAGCAAAGAGTCATATTTAACCTTAAATAAGGTAGATGTATTTACCACTGTTATGTCCTAGAATAAGGCCAGCTAATCAGAAAAGAAATGATGTTTGTTCTTCCTCCACCTCCAATTCATTCATTACATTCTTATGCACTGCAATATAGTATCCATCCTTCCCCCACTCTGGACTTAAACTCCTTTCAAAAGTGAAATAATTTTTGCCAAGCCCAGTCATTATCTCTGTTGACTTTTCTGGGGGATGGCATGGCAGCTGCATCTGTTCAACACTGACTCTCCCTGACATACTCTACTCTCCTAGCTCTCTTGCCACTGAACTTTCCTGTCTTTTTACTTACCTCCTTGGAATTCCTTTTTTTCCCCTTCAATTTAAAAAAAATTTATTGATACATATTAATAAAGCATAAATCCATCTAATGAGTACAATCAATGGTTATTTGGTATAATCACATGTTTGTGCATTCATCACCCCAGTCATGTGCACTTTCATTATTCCAATAATAATAATAATAAAAAAACAAATAAAACTCATCACCTCTCTCTCTCTATGCCTCACCTGGAGTACATAGCTGCTATTCTTTTTTTTCCCTTCCCTCTAGTATATTTGTATTTATATTCTGTAAAAAGCCTTATATATGCAATTTTACCCATATTTGTGTTTTACATGAGGTTTTACTATTTTACTCAGTCCCATGTTAAAATTTTTAGCTTTCCTTCTAGTAATATA
>PVKH010017846.1:0-15297 GCA_004027955.1 Chaetophractus vellerosus | reverse complement strand
TTGGAAATAATACCCCCAGGACTGAATCTGAGTAAGCTATACATCTTGTTGTCCAGTCCCCCACGTAATATAGCACAATCGTACCATCACTGCCCTTCAAGTCACTTCTATGGCCTTATGCATTGGAATCCATTATGACCAGCTGGCAAAGGTAGAAAAGTTTTAGTTTGTTTCACAAATAAATCAGCTTGTGATGTGTATGCATTCTATAGCCTATCTGATAGAACCATGAAAAAATATTGGTTAGGGGAAATTCTCACAATGCACAGGACTTTGGGCACTATATCTAGTAATCTACTCTGTGTGGAAAGAGAATTATTGCAAAATTAGAATATATAAAGGTGCATGGCAATGGCTTGGCTGGTTGGTCAAGGACTTGGAAGAAGGAATATTGGAATATTAGGACTAAGGAAGTCTGGGGAAGAGACAGGGAGATGGATGCATTGGAATGGGCACTAAATGAGAAGATTTTTGAATCATATGTTAACACCCATCAGTAAATTTTGAGCCAAGGAGAAGCATTCAATAATCAAGTATAGAGAATGACTTGACTAGCTGTCTTCAGCTATCTTCTATCATCTGACATCAAAGTATTGGCAAAATGAGTACATAAACAGAGTAGCCATGGTAGGATGTGATAAAGGCTAAGCATGGACTCATCAATACACTCTCTCATTCACTAAGGTTGATCTAGCTACTGCTTATGCCAAATGTCCAACATGCCAGCAATAGAGATTAAAGCTGACACTTAATATGGCATCATACCTTGAAAAGTCCAAATAGCTACTCAGTAGCACATTGACTATATTGGATCACTTCTATGAAAGAGGAATCAATTCATATTAATTGGAATTGACACATATTTTTCTCCTTCTGTCCCCAGGACCTCAACCAGCACCAACAACTGAAGGTATATTTGCTCCATGAACACTCTGTCCCTAATTGGTATAATACAGGAGTCTGGGGACCAAGAGGTGATAGTGGACATGATTCCATTTAATGTAATTTTGAATGATTCAATTTGGGAATTTGTACTTCCTGTTACTGTATCTTTTGGCTATGCCAGTTTAGAGGTCTTGGATCCCAGAAGGAGGTAACAATACCACCAGGTGGTAAGAGTATCATTTTGTTTTTAGTTACAGCTGCCACCTAGCTCTCATGATGAAAGGGAAAACTGACTAATTATCAAGAGAAGGCAGGGCTGGGTTTTCACAATGAAAGTATGGAAGAATATGCTTGGCAAACATATGATCCACTCAGTCATCTTTTGGTACTGTAGTGACCAATAACAGAAATGTTTCTGGAAGAGCAAAGGCCAGAGAAGAACATGGTAAGCTTAAGCTTACAATCTTCCTGGATTAGAGTGAGTCACTCCAGCAATAAAATACCTAGGTCATGGACAGCCCAAAGATTTAAGTCTCTTGGACATATACCTATCAACTCTAGTACTAATTATAGGTTAAAATAGAAGGACAGAGAGCCCATGTATAGGGAAAACACAACTGAGTCCAGCACTGTCTCTCTGGGGAGCATTAATTCCAAAGTAAGGCCCACTGGCAAGGCACCAAACTCCTGAGCTACCTACCCTGACTATAGTGTCTGGATGTCTCTAGAGCCCTCAGGAGCCCTGAGATTTGGGGTAGTATCTACTTTGGCAGTCAAAGAGCTCCTGCTGAGATGTGCTTAACTGTGACCTCTGGAATGACTTCCCAACTCACGTTGAAGTCTCTTCACCCTGAATCTCAACGGAGTTGCAACACCTACTCTCCAGTTCATTAGTCTCACCCAGGACAACTAACAAGGAGGTGAGGATGGACAACCACCATACCAAGGAACTGAGAGTGTCCACAACTGCAACAGCCCTATGAGATGACAGGCCCCTCTCAATTAAAGTTGGAGTGGACATCACCGTCCCAGAATCCTCAGGATTGGGGAATGAACTATGGACTAAAGTAGACTTAGTGGTATTCTACTATAGACTTATTGTGATTCTAGCAATGGAAGAAATTATATCATTGATGTGGAGGCAGTGGCCACTAGGGTTCTGAGGACAGGGAGAGGGAAATACAGGTGTAATACAGGGGCATTTTGGGGACTTAGGAATTGTCCCGAATGACATTGCAACAACATTATAATCTTGCCATAACCTACAGAATTGGGTGGGAAAGAGTGCAAACTACAATGTAAACTTAATCCATGCTTAGTGGTAATGCTCCATTATGTGTTCATCAACTGCAATGAATGTACCACACTAACGAAGGATGTTGTTAATGTGGGAAAGTGTGGAAGGTAGGGGGAGCGGGGTATATGGGAATCCCTATATTTTGTATGTGACATTTGTATAATCTAAATATATGTAAAAAAAATAAAAGAAAAATTAAAGAAAAATACCTAAGTCAGCCAAGGGTGAGGGGAAATAAGTATGGATGGTAGAGAAAGGAAACTGTGAATATCAGTTGTGGCTGCAAGACCAGATGCAGCAACAGGAGCTAGAGTACATTCCACTAACCTTTGCCTTGAAAGTTTCCCTCAAGAAAAGAGGCCAACCAGAATCCTGGAAGAGCTATTTCTAGAATTTATATGAAGAAAATGGATCTGAATAGTGCAAATGATGACCTGCAGTGGATGCTGTATTACACCACCCATCTACAAAAATATTGAGGATGACACCACAAGAAAGCAAACAGGCAAATACAGTGGGTAAGGAGAATTGACTCAATGGCAAAGTGAAAGGGAGCTGTTGTAGATTAACAAAGAGATATCAAATAGCAATGTTTGGACCTTGTTTTGATCCTATATAACTTTTAAGGACAGCTAGAAGAATTAGATGAATCTATAATTCATCCATCCTCTGTCTAGTCCCTGTGCATGTTAACCAATCACTGGTAGTTTAAGACTCAATTAAACTCATGCATACTCAAAATCTCAAAGGTTTTATAATTTTCTAAATGTTTTAAGTTTACACAGGGAAATTTGAAGTAGGAGAATAAGTTCTATGTCCTAAGCTTGCAACATGCACTTTTACCTATTTTTCAGATTTAAGTTTGTTTCCTTCTAACCACATTTCCCACATATTGGGAGAGGTAATTAACAAGCATTGGTACCAACCTCATTGTCAGATGATTTTCTGAAGCCTAATCACCCTGCTTATTCTGAAAATTATTTTCACATGCTACTTATCACTTAACATTTAAATCTATATATATTTTTAACAAATAGCACAATTTTATATCTGAACTACCATTTTTTCATAGGCTTAATATTCATATCCAGTCTAAACAATTTAATTGAAATGGTTAAGAAATTAAACATGATAGATATTTCACTGTTCAGTCTTTTGAATTGGTATCATCTAATAACATTTTTCAGATATGTTACCTCTCTTGTAATTTTTTTCTCATATAAATATATGTGAGCTCCTTTAAATAAAAATTATACTATGTTCATAAACTCACCAAATGATGCATCTAATTTTAACATTTAACCAAAGAAGGGCAACATTTCATCATAACTAAAATGTAGAAGTATGAAATGCCATACTACCCCCTTTTAGCCACAATCACATTTATAATTTGGCAGTGTTAGTTATACCCACTATAATATGTTACCATCAACTCTATTCATTTTCACACTTTTACAATTAACTTTATTAAAAATTCTACATACACTAAGCATCAGCTCCCATTCTCAACCACTTTCCATCTCCTAGTAACCTATACTCTAGAGTATAGCTATGTGAGTTTCTTTACATCTAATTCTTATTAGTTTGACCATACAATATCTGTCCTTTTGCGTCCGACATATTTCACTCAACATAATGTCCTTAAGGTTCATCCATGTTGTCATATGCATCCCAATTCCATTTTTTCTTACAGCTGAATAGTATTCCATTGTATTATATACCACATTTTGTTTATTCACTCATCGGTTTGGGTGGTTTCCATAATTTAGTAATTGTGAATAATGCTGCTATGAACATGAGTTTGCAAATGTCAGTTTGCATCCATGTATTCAGTTCTTCAGAATATATTCCTAGTAACAGGACTGCTGGATCATACAGCAGTTCTATATTCAGCTTCTTGAGGTACTACCAAACTGTCTTTCACAGAGGCTGCACCATTCTACATTCCCACCAACAGTGAAGGAGTGTTCCTGTTTCTCACATCCTTTCCAGCATTTGTAGTTTTCTGTTTTTGTAATAATAGCCATTATACAAGGTGTGAATTGCAATTTCACTGTAATTTTGATCTGCATTTCCTTAATAACTAATAATGTTGAACATTTTTTCATGTGCTTTTTGGTCATTTGGAGAAATGTCTATTCAAGTATTTGTCCCATTTCTTAATTGTATTGCTTGTCATTTTATATTTAGATTGAATGATCTTTTTAAATAATATGGATATCAAACTCTTGTCAGATAGGTGGTTTCCAAATATTTTCTCCCATTGAGTATGCAGACTTTTCATTTTCGTGACAAAGTCCTTTGAAGCACAAAGTGTTTAAGTCTAAGGAGGTCCCATTTATCTATTTTTTCTTTCATTGCTCGTAATTAGGGTGTAAGAATTCTTGTAAGGAAATACATTGTAAACCTGTTCCTGCTTCTGAAATCTGTTATAGAAAAATCCTGTTCAAAATATGGATGAGATTTTTTAATGAGATATGTTAAAGTTTGGGAATATATTTATTACTAAACAAAGAATATAGTGTACAGTGTAAAATATTTATAAAATAGCATGTGAAAAGAAAGCTAATTTTACTCTTTAACAAAGGGAATAGAATTTAAAGCAATTCATCTAATATATTTAAATCCACATACAAATACCACATATTTATACATGTATGCACCCATCTGTATACATCAATACACACACATGACACACTCCATAAAGGTTATACTCTTCAAATTGGGAAAGATATCTTGCTTTTCAAGTCCAACTTAATATTACCACGCAATTGATTCTCATTATCCACAAGTTCATGTACAATCTTGGTGTAGTTTCATCAATTTAAAAATAAATATTCCTTCTTACAGCTAAGTAATATCCAATCATATGTATATACCACATTTTATTTATCCATACATCAGTTGATGGACACTTGGGTTGACTCCAACTTTTGGCAATTGTGAATAATGCTGCACTGAACAATGGCATGCATATACCTGTTTGTGTCCCTGCTTTTAATTTTCTGGGTATTTTCCTAGTAGTGATATTGCCAGAGCATATGTAATTCTATACTTAGCTTTCTGAGGATCTACCAAACTGTCCTCCACAGTGGCAGCACCATTCTACATTCCCACAAACAATGGATGAGTTTTCTAATTCCTCCACATCTTCTCCAACACTGTAGTTTTCTGTTTTTTTCTAATAGCAGCCAGTCGAGTAAATGTAAGATGGTATCTTTTTGTAGTTTTGATTTGCCTTTCCCTAATAGCTAGTGATGCTGAGCATCTTTTCATGTGTCTTTCTAGTCATTTGTATTTCCTCTTTGGAAAAGTGTCTATTCAAATCTCTTGGCCATTTATTAAATGGGTTGTCCTTTTATTATTGAGATGTAATATTTCTTTATATATGTTGTATATTAGACCTTTATTGGATAAGTGATTGCCAAATATTTTCTCCCATTTAGTAGGCTGCCTTTTCACTTTCTTGACAAAGTTCTTTGAAGCATAAAAGTTTTCATTTTGAGGAGGTCCCATTTTTTTTTCTTTGGATGCTAATGCTTCAGATGTAAAGTTGATGAAACACATTTCCTACTACAAAGTTTCATAGATGCTTCCCTACATTATCTTCTAGGAGCTTTACCAGTCATGGGTCTGATATTTAGGTCTTTAATCTAAAGTTAATTTTTGATCTTGCATTAATTTTTGTATAGGCCATGAGATGTTGATCCTTTTCCATTCTTTTGGATATGGATATCCAGTTCTCCCAGACCATTTGTTAGAAAGACTAGTCTGTTCCAGTTGAGGGGGCTTGATGGCCTTGTTGAATATCAGTTGGCCATATATGTGAGGGTCTATATCTGCACTCTGAATTTGGTTTCATTGGTCAATATTGTTATCCTTGTGCCAATAGCACACAGTTTTGATCACTGTAGCTTTGTAGCATGCTTTAAAATCAGATAGGGTGATGCTTCCAATTCTGTTTTTCTTTTTTGAGATGTCATTGGCTATTCAGGGCCATTTACTCTTCTAAATAATTTAATAATTGCATTTTCCGGTTCTGTAAAACAATGCTGTTGGAACTTTTATTGGGATTGGGTTGAATCTGTGAATCAATTTGGGTAGGATAGACATCTTAATGATATTTAGTCTTCCAATCCATGAACATGGAATATTCTTCCATTTATTTAGGTCTTTTTTATTTCCTTTAACAAAATTGTGTAGATTTCTGTGTACAAGTCCTTTACATTCTTAGTTAAGTTTATTCCTAGATATGTGCTTCTTTTAGTTGCTTTTGTAAATGGAATTTTTTCCTTGATTTCCTCCTCAAATTGCTCATTATTAGTGTACAGAAACACTACTGATTTTTGCATGTTGATTTTATATCATGCCACTTTACTGAACTTGTTTATCAGCTCTAGAAACATTGTGTTGTAGATTTTGGAGGACTTTCTATGTATAGAATCATGTCATCTGAAATTAAAGTTTTATTTCTTTCTTTCCAATTTGGAGGCTGTATTAGTCAGCCAAAGGGGTGCTGATGCAAAATATACCAGAAATTGGTTTGTTTTTATAAAGAGTATTTATTTGGGATAGAAGCTTACAGTTACCAGGCCATAAAGCATAAGTTTCTCCTTCACCAAAGTCTGTTGCCACATATTGGAGCAAGACAGCTGCTGATGTTTGCCAGGTTCAGGCTTCTTGGGTTCCTCTCTTCCTGGGGCTCTGTTGCTCTCCTGGTTCAGCTCCTCTGTTTCCTCCAAAAGCTCAGTTGTAGGCTATGAGGCTCTCTAGGCTTTGCCTCTCTCTACAAGGCCAGCTGTGAACTGTCAGGTGAATGGCTCATCTCTTTTCCCTGGACCTTCTCTCCTTCCTCATCAGAACTCCAACATCAAAACTCCAACTCTGTCCTTTGCCCTGTCTTTTATCGTTGAAACCCCACCCACCAAGAGGTGTGGCTCAACACCCTATTGATGTGGCCCAATCAAATCCCTAATCATAACTTAATCATGCTCAGATGAATTTAAAGGCAGTGCCTAGTGAAAGAAGATAGACCAATACACCAGGCCCTTGGTACTGTTGCTTGGACATATGAAACTTGTTCTTGTGAAATTGAAACTTAGCCTAGTATTATATATTGCCTAAGAGTTGCCTCCTGAAAACCTACTTGTTGCTCAAATGTGGACTCGCTCTGAGCCAAATATATGAGTCAAATGCAACATATAAGCTCACTGCCTTCCCCCCGGCATGGAACATGATTCCCGGGGATGGCCCTCCCTGACACAGAGGGATTATTTCCAAACACTAGTGATGCATTTGGAAAAAGACCTTGAACAAAGGAGGAAATATTAAATACAAATGAGTCTTTATAGCTAAGAGATTTCAAAGTGAGTCAGGAGGTCATTCCAGAGGTTATGCTTATGCATGTCTCAGGAGGATCTCATTGACTGCCACAGTAAACAGTGTCTCATGCAGAGATGCTCCTAAGGGTTCTAGCGATGCCTAGACACTATAGGCAGGGCAGTCAACCCCAGGAAATCAGAACCCCTTCGGTGGGACTTACTCTGGAATATGTGATGATCTACCTTCCCATTTATAATTTATAAATTTATAATTTTCCTACACATGGCCCTTTTATTTGAACCTATAATTAGTACTATACCCATTACATATATGTCCCAAAGACTTAAATCTTCAGTCTGTTCATATGCCGTTTGAGCCCTGAATCTCAGCAAAGTTTCAGCCAAAGCCTACTCTCAAGTTCATTGGACTAGCCCAGGGCAATTAATAAAGGGATAAATGCCCATCCCCCAAAACAGAGAGTATCCATTCATCCATCTGCCCCATGGTATCTAAGGCCCTCTTTAGTCAGAAGCAGAGTGGGCATCACCATCCAAAATTCCTCAAGATTGAGTAATGAACAAACATAAGGGAGAATGCAACTATGAACTAAAGTAGAACTATTATTATTCTAGAGCTGGAAGAACTGGTGTCATTAATATAAATGCAGTGGCCACCAGTGATTCTGAGGGAAGGGAGGGGGAAGAATAGGTATAATATGGGGCATTTTGGGGACATTGGAAATGTTCTGCATGACATTACAATGATGGGTACAGGCCATTATACATTTTATCAAAACCTATAAAATTGTGCAGTGCAAAGTGTAAACCATAATGTAAATTGTATTCCATGGTTAGTAGCAATGCTTCAGTATGTGTTCATCAATGGTAACAAATGTACCACACTAATGAAAGATGTTGTTAATGTGGGAGGGTGTGGGGGTGGGGTATATGAGAATCCCCTATATTTTTTATGTAACATTTATGTAATTAAAGCTTCTTTAAAACTGAAGGAAAAATATCTTTTTATTAACAGAAAGGATTTAATATTTACAAGGCTAATAAGAAGAAACAAATAGAGATGCATAAGAGGATGAGAGAGAAAGAGAAAGATGCTCTCTCTAACTTTAGAAATTGCTCTGTGCCTCAATCACAACAAAGGTAACATGAGCATAACTCCACAAATGTGCCAATTAAATCTCACAAGATTTCATTTTCTGGTGCATAAAAGCAACTCACTGTCTAATAAATCTTTAATGGAGTAGACTGATGTTAAATTAATTGTGGTTAGAAAAAATCTCCCCAGACCCAAGACACCTGGTACTCTGGGAGTCACTACCAACTGAATATTTCTTCTCTTTGTAATTATGTCTGTAATATATATTAGATATACATACACACATACCAAAATCACATACATACACTCACAACAATATGCATTTTCCACAAAATCATAGAGAAGATGCAAATTCTATTATGGATATTTGCTTACATTAGTTTCAAATTAGTACAATAAACTCAAACACCTAGTTAGTTAAAAATTATAATATTATTTAAAAATTTCTAACCATTTTGTAAATAACTAGTTATTTCATTGCCTTTGACCAGGTTTTTTAAAATACACACACATATATAGCTATAATTTACTTTATTTCATTTTATAATAATAAAAATGATATTACATGAAATTGATTTTCCCAAAATTTTCAGACATTCAAGAAAAAAAGATATAAACCAAGCCTGTATCTTCATATTTACATATAATTTAATTTCCTTTTCCTGTCTTTGCATAAATAAAAATATTCATCTTTATGCATACACATATGAATGCATTATGTTTTTGTATATTCATATGTCATCTTTAAAATTAACAGGTTTCTTTAAGCATACTAGTTAATGTCATGCAAGATGAGTTGTAGCTAATAAAAATTTCATTGTGTCTGTCTTTCAAATTCCAGTCTTTGAAAATAAGGATCATATTTTTAGCTAGTGATAGAAAAATTTCCAGATGGTAAAATATGTGGATGACAAAAATAGGCACTTTGAAATTAGCACAGTGATGGATTAATTTCCTTTTGGTTGTCCTTATGTTGTTTACATTTATATACAGTGTATGAGATAAGAGTCTCCAAAAAAAAAAAAGACAAAAAAGAAAATAAAATTTTCTAAAGTAGTTTTCAATAACATTTGCAATTTTAACATCAAGGTAACTGCCACATAGAAAAAAATGTTGTTTCTCTTGTTATGTTTAGTTTATCAAAATGGCTGCCTTAAATTTTAAAAGTTCTTCCTTTCATATGCTTTTGGATGAAAATACATATTAGAAAATTACTAGAAATAAAGCAGCCAAAGATGGAAGCTTGTCTTGCCTTTGAAAATGAAACTTTGCCTTAGCTGCCATGTGAACAGGCAATCAAAACATCCCAAATTCAAATAGGGTCACTATTTTTCCTTGAAAATTAGAAATGAATTTATTAAATATTCATGAAACAAAGTAGGCAGGGAACAAGAAAAGTAAAAGTCTCTAGAAGTGCAGGCTAATTTCTTCATTGTCTTCTCTTTAGGGCTAAAATTATTTTCTATCAATGAACGTTAATTCTCCTAATAGCCCAAGAAAGTTATTTATGGTTTCCTAACAATGTTCTTGGGTTTGGAAAAACAACAGTGAAAGCTGACATTTAACCTCCAAAAACAACCACTTTTTGAACAGCTATTTAGCTAAAATCACCTGTAGGAACAGCTTTGCCATGTGTCTTAATCTGTAAATACAGTAAAACATAGATCATAGAAATACTCTGGAATGGGATATTTGGAAGTATGCCTTCTGGCTGCAAAAAACTCTACCTTTTGTTCAACAGTTATTCCTGATAAGCATTCTGCTCCAATATTTCCTGAGAATTTTTAAAACTGTCCACAGATATATGAGGAGAAAGGGTTTTGTGGCCAAATACCTCTGAAAAATGCTGGAATGAACACTCAAAACCCATGTCTTTGTCATAAGCATCCTTAGACATATTAATATGCTAATGGCACCATTGTTCTCCAGGAGGACACTAATGTAATTGACTGTTCCATTAAAGAACCCTTGTCCTGCAATTCCTATGTGATATGGCCCCAAATCGGAACACTTGTTATTTGGATTTTAAAAGTCTAAAATACAACTGCCAAATTTCACAGATCCCTTCAAGTACTTGAGGTTGCTTGGAGAAAAGGCAACAGCAAGTTTTAGGATCTTGAAGTTAATTTAATTTTGTAAGTCCTTGTAGCAGTTTGGCATTGTTTATGAATTCCAAAAATAGCTATTCGATTATGTTTATAAATTGGTTTGTTAGAGATATCGTTTTTAATTGATTAAATTATGATTAGGACTTTGGGCCATGTCAATAGGGCATTGAGTCCCCACCCCTTGGTGGGTGGGGACTCACAGAGAAAAGACATGGCAAAGGACAGAGCTGAGCATTTTGAGCTGGAGCCTGGGAAGTTAGCACACATGAGCATGGCTGCTGAACCGGTAGAGAATCAAACCCCAGGGAGAGAGAGCTGTTCACCTGATAGTCTACAGCTAGCCTTGTGGAGAGAGCACAGCAGCTGAACCCAGAGAGAAATGGAGCTCTGGGAAGAGAGGAACCTGAGAAGCCTGAACTCTTAGTAGATGTCCATCGGCAGCCATCTTGCTCCAACACATGGCAGCAGACTTTGTTGAGGGAAGTAAATTATGCTTTATGACCTGGTAATTGTAAGCTTCTACCCCAAATAAATACCCTTTATAAAAGCCAACCAATTTCTGGTATTTTGCATCAGCACCCCTTTGGCTGACTAATGTAGTCCCCTTTAAGTAAAAAGGAATACAAAGTAACTAATGCATAATAACACATAAAAGTTAATAAGCACTTGAAAGGAGAAAAGGTATTATAACCAAAAATTCACATCTTAAAAGCTGATATATTCCAGAAACATCACAATGTCCAGAAAATATTTTTTTTAATTATCTGACTGGAAACCCCTTAATATACCCTTTTCTTACAATATATTTAACTACACTCTTTGATAGTAATAACTTTTCTTTAGACAGAATATATAAATAAGTCAACTTCTGGCATGGCTGGTTTAAATTTTATCATGGAAACTTTAGAAAAGATACTTACAATTCAACAAATCCTTCCTGATAATGTTATGTAAACTTTTGTGATAGTTGGAAAATGTGGGTAAACTTCTAGCAAATTTCTTTCATATATGAATTGTAATATTTTAAAGTGTTTCAAATTTTCTTATATATTAACCCATGTTAGCCCTTCTTTGATTTGATGCTGCTAATTAACCACTTTGTCTCCAAAGTCTTTTTTTGAAGTGACTTATTATGGCTCTGTATGTTATCTTAACTGATATCATTTTGAGTGCATTTAATATTTTGATGTGTACTTATCCATGCAATCTATCACTATTCACTTACCCATTTTTATAAGTATTTAGTTTTATTAAAGCTGTCAAGTTTGCAAAGTTCCAAAAAATGGATTTTGTAAGAATTTATAAATGCAAGTGCTCTTTGTTAGCAAGTCCTAGAAAAAGAATGTTAGAAAGTTAAGAAATAGAAAGACACTATCTAAAGCCTAAAAAGGGGATATTACTTGAGATTATAAATTTAGGCCAGAGAATCTGCACCAATGAGATATTAAATTGTGAGTAGTGACAAAAATATCAATGATACTTTCTGTTCCATAACAAAGAAAGATATAAAAATATAAACTTTAATGATCCTCACATGTGTACAACTGTATTTGTAATTCATCTGAAAAATAAATTATTTTTTCTCAAGACCCTGAGCATTTAATAGTTATTGTTAGACCTTGGAGAAATCATCTTTAATATCTAATGGTCTTACTTGTTAATTGTTTATCTTGTCTAATAATGTTCAAATTGGAACCTCTGACTGATGATGGCATAAATATTGGCTATGTTTTATCATAGTGAAAGAATCTTTAAATAGTTCATTTCCCTATTTTCCCTGTGTGTATAAATGGGAACAAATGATGGATCTGATGGCTTCTTTATTTTAAGAGAAGATGTAGACATTTACTAAGCCACTATCTGAAGGAGAGAGTCAGAAAATACCCAGAATTCTACCCTCCTTTTTCTCTCCATCCTTACACTGGGGCTTTTCTTAGGCTTACTCTTCTCAGAGGACAGATAGCCAGGGAGCCTGGGAAATATAGTTCCTACTGATACAGAGCAGAACAAGGAAATTCCAGTGAATGGATCTTAGAGCATCCAATGAAATGATTTTTTAAATTTTATTTTATATTTCCCCATTACCTATTCCCAAATTGTATATAAATTATTTATTTATAAATTTATTTGTACACAAATTAGATTAGATAACTGATCATCTATTTTATTGCTTTTTTCAAAGGTCCATTTCTAGCAATACAGTATACTAGTTGATAGAGAAACCTACACTTCAAAAATTTTGGATTCAATATGTGATTACAATAAGTACATGGCTGGGCTAAGGAGAAATTATGAATAATCTTAAAATTCTAAAGTGGGAAATTCTAAGCCCATCCAGATTGCAAAAGACACTAAAACTAGATTTACTGCCCTGTCAAAAAAGTGTGATCTGGAGAGAAAGTCAAAGGTGCAGCTTAACAACTTTTTACTAGTTCTTCAGGAGTATCAAAAATTCAGAGTATTCTATCACACACAGTGCTCTTTGAAAAGTTTAAGCATAGGACTTATGATCTCCTTATTTATCTTAGCAGAAGTCAAAAATAGAGATGGAGCTATCTAGGGAAGACTTGTGGAAGAGCTTTTTGTACAATGGAATGAATCCCCATGACATACACAGGAAACCTACAAGGTTTTTGAGAATTTTTTACCAGTAGAAACACTGCCAGCTTAGACTAAGGTGGGAAGCAAGAAGCAAGCTGATAAAACTATCTAGCTTTAAACACGTTACCTTTAATGAAAAGGGAAGGATGACTCAGAAGGAAGAGCTTCTAGGTCAGAGGGTATAGCATCATACCCAGAGGGCAGATCTAGGGGCACACAGAGAACAACCTCAGGCCTAGAGATAAAATTGCAGGTCCTGAGGACACAGGCAGGAACCACAGCCTTGAAACCTAAAGGAGGTTGCCATGCTAGATTTAGAAATTGCTTACAGCCAGTAACTCCTTTTTTCCTTCCATTTTCTTGTGTTTTGAATGGGAATATCTATAACTTCATCCTATGCCTGCCTATTGTATTTTTGGAATAGAAAATGTGTTTTCTAGAGTCATAAGTACATGGAAGGAAAAGGATTTTGCCCCACATGGGTTATACCCAGAATCTCATTTATACCTGATTTTAGATGATTTATGATGAGATTTGGGAGTTTTTGAGCTGATGAGACTTAGATGAGATTTTGGACTTGGGTTGATGTTATATTGGGTTGAGACTTTTGGCAATCTATGGTTGTGTGATTGTATTTTTCATGTGTTACAGACATGAATCTTTGGGGGCCAGAGGGTAAACTGTGGCAAGCTGAGAAATGCCCTGGCAAAGATACACCTATCCTAATTCCTAGAATCTGTAAATATATTACCTTATATGGCAAAAAGGACTTTGATGTTATGATTATATTAAGGATCTTGAGATGAAGGGATTATCCTGGATTATCCAGGTAGTTGCAATGCAAACACAAAGATACAGGCATATCAGAGACAGAGAAAGCAATGTGATGATGAAGCAGAGAGGCACTGTGGAAAATGCAACACTGGTGGCTTTAAAGAAGGAGGATGGGGCCATAAACCAAAGAATGCACATGGCCTCAATGCACTAGAAAAATTAAGCAACAGATTCTTCCTTAGAGCCTCTGGAAGGAAGCATCCCTGGCCACCCATTTTAGACTTCTGGTCTCCACAATACAACTACAATAGAATAAATGTGTGTTGTTTTAAGCCACTAATTTTGTGGTAATTTGTTACAGCAGCAATACCTAATACATTTACCAATTCTTGGTGGTTTTGGCATATATTTTATTGGGAAATATATATAACTGCATGTGGAAGCCATGATAAAAACCTGTGGAACATGTAGGCAGAAGAGAAGGGACCACTGAAACATGATATTATTGGTAGTTTAGGAAAAATCCATACAACAGAGGAATAGTTTGTGCGAATTTCTGGTCTCAATTTTATTTCTGAGTGGACAGAAAATAAATATTAAAAGTCTACTTCACAAATGCCACTCAAAATACTTATTTTCTAAAGATTTGGGTATGTAATTAGCATTGCCTTAGAATTAGCTTAAAGTTGACTCATATGTATAATGTCTACACATGCCTAGAAAAAAAGAAATGGAGGAAGGAAAGAAATTAAAGTAATAGTAGTTATTAGGGCAATGAACTTTAAACTAGATCTCAAAGTATTCTCATACATAAGCTCCCAAATATTATAAGCTATAATCTCACAAAACCAAATGAATAAGCACTAGCACCAAAAATATCAGAAAAAGACCTATAAAATATAGCTATATTTGAATTAGAAGAGGAAAATATAAAATATCTATGTTTCATGTATATGCAAAATGGCATAAAAAGTATTGCAAGAGAGCAAGATTTTAAAGATATAAAATAGAACATCTAAAAATGAAAATAAAATCATTGAAATTAGAAAATTAATGGATGGGTTTAAAGGCTAGCATATACAGCTAAAAAGAGAATTCGTGAATAAGAAGGTAAATCTAAAACAACTAATTAGCTTGTATATTAGTCTGCCCAAGGTGTGCTGATGCAAAGTACCAGAAATCTGTTGGCTTTTATAA
>PVKH010017845.1:0-15318 GCA_004027955.1 Chaetophractus vellerosus | reverse complement strand
GGAACGGAGCGAGCCGCCGCCGCAGAGGGCCGACTCGGTGCGTCGCCGCAAAGACGGGGGGAGACAAGAAGCGAACATAGAGAAACACAGAAGAATGGACACACAGCAAGAGCAAGCAGAAGGGGGGGGTATATGTAATAAAAAACAAAAAAAAACAAACAAAACAATCAATAAGCAAAATGAACAAGAAAACCAGCTCAGGGGGCCAATGAGGCTCAGTGGTTGAGCGCCATCTTTCCACATACGAGGTCTGGGTTCAATCCCCAGCCCTGGTAGCTAATAACACTTCAGTTAGTACCTTCATGTGTCTTTGGGGAGAAATGTTAAAAGAATTATATTATAGCCTGAAATTGAATTTTCCCCAGGGATTGCAATTATACTATTCTTGTAATATTATTTAGTGATAATCCCGGAAACTTCTATAACCAAAAGGAATCTGTGCAAGTTAGGGTGCTTATTCCGGTTTTTTTTCTTTTTTCTTTTCCTTTTTGTTTGTTTGTTTTGGGGGCATTGTTTGTTTCCTAAAGTTAAATGTATTTGACTTGAAGGACTGTCATCTATTCTAAGTTTTTTTTTAGGCGATGTTTCATTCTATGAATACATTTGTTTTCTCATTGGGATTATTTGATACTCTTTCCTTTCCTATATGTAGTTTATTCTGTATTTGCTTCAAGGACATTCTAGAAACTTCCAACTTCTAGCAAGAAAATGAAGAAATGCTTTCATAGCCCCAGGACTGGCATTTCTCATCTCTGCTTACTGCTGATAACAAATGTAATAAAAGGCAAATCTATAATGTGAGAAAAGAATTTTTTTAAAGATTTATTTTATTTATTTATCCCCTCCCCTCATTGTTTGAGCTCGCTGTCTGCTCTCTGTGTCCATTTGTTGTGTCTGCTCATCTTCTCTTTGGGAGGCACCAGGAACCGAACCTGGGACCTCCCATGTGGAAGAGAGGTGCTCAATCACCTGAGCCACCTCAACTCCCTGGTTTGTTGTGTCTCTCATTGTCTTTCTTCTTTGTGTCTCTTTTGTTGTGTTGTCTTGTTGCATCAGCTCACTGCGCCTGCCCGCCGTGCCAGCTTGCTTCTCCAGGAGGCACCAGGAACTGAACCCGGGACTTCGCATGTGGTAGGCAGAAGCCCAATCACTTGAGCCATATCTGCTTCCCTGAGTAAAGAACTTTAAATTTTCTCCTGTTTAACACTTTTTATTTACTTTTTCGTTAATTATCACTTTAAACAGTCATTGGAATTTTGAAAATGTATGGTTAATTTAAAGCAGTTCCTACGGTACCTATAAATTAAAGGGGGCATGTGGCGCTAAATAATTCTGATTTTCTGTGTCTTCCATTGGAGTTTTATATTTTTCACTCCCAGATTTCAAGGGAAGAGTACTTTTGTTATAAAAATGTTTGTGTCATAGAGTTTGTGAATTTGGTTACTTATATATTCAAATAGAAGTACTAAGACATGTTAACCTGAAATTTTCTGTGTTAGAACGCAAGTTGCAAGTCATTGAATCCTTAGATGTTCCAGCCTAAGAGGGAGAAGAAGTATAGAAGGATAAAATAAACGATTTAAAAAACAATGTGAGGAAACCAAGTGTGCTCCTGCAGAAAGGAAATTAAGTGCAGTTCTTGCTGCTAGGTGGGGTTTAAATGGCTAGCTCAAAACCAGTGGGGCTCACAGGTCTTCAGTTGTGCACAACGTTTGCAAAAGATGTAGTGTTTTGAATTGGCAAAGGAGTAAGCGGAGAGTGAGTCACGTGAAGGGAAGGCATCATACAAGTTGCGTATTTTAGAAAGGGCGTGGTGGGGAAAATAACTTGCTCTTTTAATTAGTTTATTAAGTGAGTTGCATGACTTAAGATTACATTCAATTAATGTAATAAGTCAAAATGTCTTGCAGTATTTTTACCATTGGCTGTTTTCCCAGCTCCTGTGCTCTTAGATCCAGAGTCCATTGCCAGGTTTGTAGCATCATTCTCTTAAATCAAGACTTAGAATTTGCCTGGGGGCGCCCAGGATTATCTTGGCTTTTCTTTGGTTGGGAAAAATATTGTTTCTCCTCCATAGTGACCATTCAGGAATGCTTGAAATTTGCTTATACTTTCCCTCCTGGTCAGGGGAATTACGAAGGTGATTTTATGAAGTAAAGGTTAAGAATTACAGAAACTATCTCCATCACTTTCTGCACGTTACTTGTCCTTGTTCTCTCGCCCTTTGCCAGTTTGTGTGAGCTTGAGGCGTGTGGCCCTGAACGTACATTTCATTTCGCCAGGCTGGCTCTGGTGCCTGTGAATTTAAAAGAAAGCCAACGTCACTGAAAAGAAAACATTTTCAAAGTTCTTCCCCTTCTGGCTAGCTCCAGGAAATTCCTTTGCGTGTCAGTAGATTTTGTTAAATTAATATAAACTTATTTTCATCTCAATATAAAGATAGAAGTACTCCTACATTCTCGCTGATGGACCATTATAGAACACAGTGATAGCTAGAGGCTTCAGGTTTAGGAGGTGGCTGTCATGAGCATAAGATTTTGGCCAAGAAGGTTCTATGATTTCCTCACCAGATATTCTCTCTTAAACCAGGAATTTTTTTGTTCCATTATTTCCAAGTATTATATATGAAAGCTCTTTTTTGGGAGGGGCATTTGTTTTCCCATTGAAATTATTTCTTTTCTCTTTTATCCTTACCTAGATTTAGTTGGTTTTCCAGATAGTTCAGGGACATTCTAGAAACGTCAAACTTCTAGGCAGAAATTGAAGACATGGTTTCTTAGTGATAGGGTGGCTCAACCCTGCTGTTTCCTAGCTCTCTCTACTGCTGTTAACAAATGTAGCAAAAGGTAAATGCAGCATGAGAAATGAGGTTTAATTGTTTAAATTAAATGTCGGCTTCAGTGCTAGCACTATGCCAGGGACCGTGAGCGTTTCTTCTAGAATGCTAGTGCACTGGCCCTCGTCTGGTGGCATGATTTCCTCTGGTCTCCTTACAAAGAGGACCTTTGCCTCCGATACTTTGCAAGACTTTTCTGAAAATTTGTATGAATTTCTTTTTAAAAAGTATAGAAAAGATAAAATTGAAATGCGAATGAGCAGCTCGTTATAGAATGACCTGCTTCTATAAGTCTGGTTTTCCAGCAGACCCTATGTTGATTAGCAGCTACCTCGGGGCTGGGCACCCTCCTGTCAGAGAGGTTGTTTGGGCTGCAGGTCCTGCCGCCTTCGAGCGTCAGCTCGGTCAGCAGGGAGCCCAGGTCACGGAGGGGCGGATGCCCCCACGGGAACGTCTGGCAGGGGAAGGCGCACGCTGATGGAAGCGATACTTCAGCCCTCTCCAAATGAGAACGGATGGTTGCAACTGATAAACGTAGAAATGGATAATTAAAAGTGGTATGTACGGAAAAGTACGTTTTCTTCACGGTTGTCTTCTTAGGGGAATTTGTGGGGTTGAGAACCTGCCTCTGGTTTCTTAATGCTTTCTCAGCCGGCTAATTAGGATGTGCTACCGATGCACTCCAGACAGCTCCCAGAAAGTTGCCAAGAGAAGGAGGCTCGGTGGCCAGGTGTTGGCAAGTCTGGGAAAGGAAGGCCGACCTCCTTTGGGGTGAATGGCACCGGCCGCTCACAAGCCGCGAGCAGCTGCTGTCTTCTTCCCCTTCTCGTTCATAGAGGGCTCTAGGACCCGTCTCTATCAGATCTTCCAGTTCTCGTATTAGTCTAGACCAGGAGTTCTTAACCTTTGTTGTTCCACTGACCCCTGCACCAGTCAGGTGAAAACCAGGGACCCCTTACTAAGTCCACACTGCACTGTGTATTATTTAATAAATACTTAACACCCGCACCAAGTCCCCACAAGAATAATGCTTTTTTTGAATTTAAATTCAAGCTCATTGACCCCTTGCTAAGAACCGCTGGTCTAGATGCTCTTACTATCCCAGCAACAGGATTTCGGGCTGAGTGCGGTGCTAATCTCCCACCGCACGGATAACGTGGCCGTACGCAGGTGTCAGCTGGTCGGGGCTGGCAGACGGACGCGTGTTTTCCTTGTGTAGCAGAAGGCCCTGGAGACAGCCCATGCTCCCCTGTCTTGCCCTGAAAGCCAGGCTCCTTCGGTTCTGGGGGTTCCACCTTTGTCTTCTCCATGCTTTATTCAAGGCAGAAGAAAGAGGAGAGGTGGGGAGGGCTTTCTCCCCTGAGACGCTTTGGGGCGGTAAGCCCCCTCCGGTGCCTTCCAGAGCTGTAAATGTCCACCCCTAGCTGCAAGGGAGGCTTGCGTTTTGCTCTGGGCACTTGGCTGCCTGGAGAATTATTGGGGGTCTGTGAATAAGAGAGCGGTGACCGCGGCGACCGGCAGCAGGGGGCGTGATGGTACCCACTATGGCGCTGCTTTGGTTGGTGATAATCCTTTTGAAATGATGCGCACATAAAGTGAGACTACTTCATGTGGCTTTGCTTAATTTTTTCAGTGTCAAAGTTATTAAAATAAAAAAACAACTTAGTGTTCGTTATATTAGAAAGAAAAGGCCGATTGTAGTTTTGTTTTCAACAGTTGCCATTGAATAGGATCCAGTTTTCTCTGACTCATCACATCAGTGCAAGTTAGTAAAAACTCGTGCCAAGTTTAGGTATTTGTTTCATAGATTTTTAAAAACCATCCTTAAACAACCTCTTCCTGGAGCAGCAGCTTTTCTAGGTAAAGTGGAGAGTCATCTGAGGGTGCCAGGTAGCCTCTGACCTCTGACCTCTGGTGGGTGGGCAGGCCCATCAGCTCCTAACATAAGAAAAGGAACGTGGAGTCCAAGCTTTGTATGGAGGTTAGCGGTAATGTTTTTAAAAGTATGGTGGGGAGAGGGTAAGAGTAGGGACATAAAACTGGAGTGTTACTGTTTATTTCCAAATTTTTAATTGAATTTTTAGTGTACCCTTTATTAGTATATTAAAGAACAAGCATAGCTTTAATAAGGAAGGAAAAGACCTTTTAGGACTCAAGCGTGTCATTAGAAACATGCCAATTCCTCTTAATCTGTTTCTCCTCTCGCTCTATAGCAATTTCCATGATCTATGAAGTCATAGTTTTCAAAATACCCAGGTAAGGTTTGTGAATATATTATTGGTTCCCCCAAATAAAATATTGATAAGCCATAAAATCAAACCACTAATACAAGAATCAAAGAGTATTGGCACTCATAGGGCAGAGAGGGTCAGTGTCTCTTCTCAGGTTCCCAGCCCACTATACTCGGGCAGCACACACCCAGGGCACACTCCCAGGGCACACACCGAGAGCACACTCCCAGGGTGCACACCGAGAGCACACACCCAGGGCACACTCCCAGGGCGCACACCGAGAGCACACACCCAGGGCACACTCCCAGGGTGCACACCGAGAGCACACTCCCAGAGCACACACCCAGGGTGCACACCGAGAGCACACTCCCAGAGCACACACCTAGGGTGCACACCGAGAGCACACTCCCAGAGCACACACCTAGGGTGCACACCGAGAGCACACTCCCAGAGCACACACCTAGGGTGCACACCGAGAGCACACTCCCAGAGCACACTCCCAGGGCGCACACCGAGACCACACACCCAGAGCAGGGCTGCTTTCTTTGCACATAATTAGAACCATACTGTATATATTGTTCTGCCAATGGCTTTTTTTTCCACATGGCATCTTTTAATGATTTTTTCTCCTTGGGACACATGGAAGAGTGGCTTTTTTTTTTCCATAAAGGATGGTACTTCCTTCCTCCAGGGGGTATTTTAAAATACCTGGAGGCCTCTATGAATAAATGTCCTGCCTAGCAGGAGATACTTTGCCTGTTTAACATTTCTTTATGTAATTAAAAATGTGATTGTGCCTTTAAATAATATGTGTTCCTCACTGATGGTTAGGGTATGTCCTTAAACATGCATCTTTGTTCATTTGCAAGAGCATAAGTCACTAGAAGGGTTATGTGACTGTCAGGGCTCTTGCACATGTAAAATTTAGCTGCACGGAAAAATGAATTTAAAAAAAACAACCCAAAAATACTAAAAAAAAAAAAAATTTAGTTGCATGCTCACTAACCACTCTCCCAACAGGCTGTACAGTTTGCAGACCTAAGAACAGGGCACACATTTCCCCACATTCTTTTCAATACTAGATATTATCGGTTTAGAACATTTTGCCCATCGGACACCCCAGCACCTTTGATGGAGCACGTTCAATGTAGTGGAAAGTGCCTCATCTGCTTTTAGAGACACAGACTTGGTGCTGCTGGTGTCTGGACTTCTTGCTGTCAGTTTCATTCATGTTTCAGAAACAGTCCTATTTCCAAACCAGCCACCTGTTTGGAGCTTTCAGCTTCGCCTGCAGAGGCTGCTGCACTGGTGCTGACGGCCGGGACTGGTTTCATGCAGAGCCGTGTTTCCCAAACGCTGGTCGTCACTCAGTGAGTGGGCTGGTGAAATCAAGCTGGGGGTCATGAGCCCTAATACCATCAGCGCGTATCTTGTATAGTAAGGGCAAGACCTGTCTCATTAAGCTTATTCCATTTGCAAGTATAGGTGTGTGCGTTTAGAGGGTCCTGAGTCGTGATGGCAAATCCATCTCCAGCTCTGGGTGTGGAGAATCTTAGCTTTAAAAATGGATTCAAAGCATGGTTTAGTTCTGCCCTAACTGAGGTAGCATTTTCATATTTGATGGTGGCCTTTAAAGAAACGAGTTGCCAATATAATTGAACGCTTTCCCAAAGGTCAAAGGCTAGGGCTTACAGGGGCCTTAGACGCTCACACGTAGATGGCACTTAGATGGCCTGTTGGCGCTACATGGCTGTGGAAAGCCAAAGTGGCGGGTACAGGACGGAGAAACGCGGAGGCACGCCCTGCCCGCCTCGATTCCGCTGAGCCAGGCATTTCTCCGTGCTCCCGCAGTTGCTCCACTTGACTCTGCATCAGGCGTCGCGGCCCAGGCAGGAGGGCGCGGGCGTCCTTGATCAGCCATCCTCGCCGGAGCAAACACAGGTCCGGCTGCTCCTCCCTGAGCCGTCCCTTGAGCCCATTTGGAACACCGAGCTCACTTCACCCCAGTGCTGAGCTTGACGTTATTTGGAAAATTACCTCTTGGTGATTATGATAAATGGTGGCAATTAAAATTTTAAAAAGCGATGAACACTCAGCTGATGAGTGTATTTAATTACCTGGCGGGCGCTCCCGTTTGCGTTAGGGCCCCTGCCCACGCCTGAGCTGCCTGCCCTTCGTGGTTGGCTGTGCTGCCTGTTTCCCAGGTGGTAGTGTTTGTCATTTGATTCACCTCCACGAAATCTACCTTTCTTACTTGAAGTATTCTTATTGGATAAATGCATCTTCATTAAAGGAAACATAATTTTACTTTCTGGATTGGTAAATAATTATGTTAGAAAATTTGGGCTTTTAAAGTAATGTGAAATACTGAATTAATTTCTTTCGAATTTTATGAGGTATCAGTGATACACTGTTGGCAAATGTAGACCCCAGATAATAGATATTATTTCCTTGAAGCCTGTCAGGAAGCACCTGCTTTGTGAGTACCACGTTACTTTAAATTTAGATAAACACTCTCAACCCAAACAAGTTTTAAAATGCTTTTATGCGTGTTCCCATTCATCTAAGAGCGGCCCCTGGGGACAGAGCATGAGTGCACTGGTGTGTCTCTGTCCACCTCTGGGTCTGTCTTGGAGGTCCCTGTGGTGGTTTTGGGTCACCTTTCCTCTTGACCTGAGGAGTTTGCTGACGTGGGTGCTTTGAGCTCTTGCCACTGGTGGCTGTGGATTCCTCACACCTGTCAGGTGTCCGTCGGAGCCTCGCCTTCAGGTGAACTGGTGGCTGCACTCTGGGGCCGCCTTGTGTCTGCCTCCCCCTTGGGGAACACGCCTTTCGGCTCACCTTTCATCTAGGGCTCTAGGCGACTTCTGAGTTTCACTGCTTCTATTTCAGCTGTGCGATTTTGTTAACTTGTGTCAAGCTCAAATGATGTAAATGCTAATTCAACCAATTGACTTGATGAAAGAAGCCTGGGTATTGCACAAAGTCTTATTAGTAGATGTTGAGAAATAAAGAGGAAAGCTAATACAGTAACACAGTTTATGCTCCGTATGTTAAATTGAGGAAAGCACATTTTGTGAGTTTCTTTGGATAGAATTCCTTGTGCTCCTGAACGCTTTTGCTTTTTCTGTTCTTTTCCCATGACACACTCCACAACTTTAAATAATAAACTAAAGCAAAAGAGGCTAGTCAACATTTAGAAAAAACTGAAAGTCACTTGCAATAAATGAGGTTTTCTTCCTTTGGAAACATTGGGTATTGCACTAAATTGCTTGGCATGGTAGTTCTTAAGGCTTAACAGGTGGGTTTATGGCACATCAGGATTCTCTTTTTTCCTTCCAGTGACCTCATTGAAGTTAAATAAAGATCCATAGCACATACAGATCTGATTTATGGTGATCCATAGATGTCCAAGTTTCAGAACAGCTTCTCGGACTTGAAGTAAAGTTCCAGAACAGCAGTGGTAGCAAGGGGTATTGGCCGCCTCCTCCAGGGAGACACCAGAAGCAGCTCTCAGAACCCTCCTCGTCCCAGGGTGTTGTCCGGGAGGAGCTCTGCGTGGCAAGGCTGAGCCACCTCTTGCTCCTGTTTCTCCCTGAATCTCCTTGTTAGTCATCCACGTGGTTCTGAAGGTGTAGTTTATAAACTTTCCTGCGGTAACCTGATGCGTCGCTCCCCTTGTTCAGCTTCTGGAGGAGTATGTGGTGCATAATAAATAATGGCTAAGCATCGGTTTGCAACCCCTTCTTAATTTTACCAATAGAAAAGTTACATTAAAAAATCACGCTATATTAAGGTACAGGTTTTCACACTTCAGAATGCTTTTGAGAGTCTCCCTGAGCTCTGGACCCCCTCCCTCCCACTCGACTCTGTTCAGATCTGCTATTTTGTGATCGACTGGCTGCACCTTGCCAGTAGGGCGCCCCCTCCCATCACCTACCCCCATTTATTTCAACTCTTTCAAATGTTTTGCTAGAAAGCTTTCTGTATTCGTGCCTCTTTCATGGTACTAACCCAAAGAAATACTCTGCCAGTTTTGAGGGTGGGCTAGTAAAAGCCTCCGTGGTCTTTTGCACCGGGGGGCTCCAATCCCGATACCCACCCCCCACCTCAGTGGGCCCGAGACTTGGACTGATGGAATCAGCAGAAGTTACACTGTGTGAGCTCCCGGCAATTGCATCCAAGTCCAGCTACCCTAATGGAGGGGCCTCATGGATGCAGGGGGAGGGGGGATTTACGATGGTTCATTATGCAGCAATAGATAAATGAAATACCCCTAGATTGATGCACATTGGTAAGTACTTGTTAATAGCCGTTTAGCAGTAATTCGTGTTTACGTGCTAGAAAAGTAAAATACAAATTATTGCTCATCTATTAAGAGACATTTATGAATGTATTATGTGCTATTTACTAGTACAGTTACATCAAGAGGGAAACAAATGAAATAGCTATGGAAGAGATCTGAATATCACTCAATGCTGTTACAATGAAGTATAAACAATCCCACTATTCTAGTGCAGTATCAGACCACAGAGTGGGAAGAGAAGTATATCTAAGAAAATTAAATATATTGTTTTTTGATAGGATGAATTCTTAAGTTCTTTCTCCTTACAAAATCTTTCCCTTTTTCAATTGACATTTCAAGCAAAAATGCCTCTGTAGGTCGACTGATCGCAAATGTTTTCACTCAAGCTCACTAGCCTCCAAATCTCTGTTTAAGTTGCTTTCTTTAAAAAGTGATTAAGCTTAGGAAATAATTATTCCTGAAAGTACACAAAACTCCTGAGCCAACTTTTGTTCTTAGGCAGATCTGATTCATCAAGAAACATCAATATAATTGTCACGACTTAAATTTTTTAAAAGAAACCCGGGAACCCTTGGCTCAAGTAGAAAACTTTCAGTTGTTTTCTTGGCATCATGCCTCTGGTTGAATACTTTGTGCTGTACGTCGCTCCATTTTTTGTTTTCTTTTGTTTTGTATTTTTGCCCCTGGGACAGGAAACTGCAGAACAAAATATATTCATTTTGGTAAGCACTGCTGGTCTTTTGGTGACTGTTTTTGAGTGCTTAGTACAGAAAAGAGAGGCTGGCCCTCAGAGCTGCCCTATGCCAATGGAAATGCTGAGCCAAGAGCTTATTCCTTCATCATGGATATTCTGCAAAGCTGGACATCACTATTTTGACACCAGAAGAACCATCATTCACACGAAAGCACTCTCCTGCCTCACGATATATTTTTCCGGGTGACAGTATGCTTCATTTTACTTAAAATTCTTCCTGGGCTCAGGAGGTTTGCTTTGAATATGTCAGTACTTCCTCCTTTTTGGGACTCGTGTGTGATTGTATAAAAGTGGTTTCATGGGGAAACATTTTCTTACAGATTGTAAGCTCCAGGGGGCGGGCAGAATTGCATATTACTTGCTTCTCCCTGGACCCCCAGAATCTAGGACGGATCCTAGCAGTCTAAAGTCCATACTCAAATATTTCTTGAAAGCGTGAATTTAGCTTTTTAGTCAACATTTATTTTTTTCAGGAGTTGCTGGTCTCAATAGAACTTAAGCCATTCCAGTATTGGCAGATACTCAGCGTAGTCATGTTTTTCCACTTCTTCCTCAATGGATGGTCACCAATTTATTCAACCCCAATGCCATAAAGTATTGATAATAATTTTTAATTATTGCTGGGTCCATTCAATATATTATTTCTAGTCCTTACAACAGATCAATTCGAATTAGGGGTTAAAAATGTTGGTGTAATTAATGTTCTTATAATTAATTCCCTACTGAAAACCTGTGTAAGGAGGGATGTATATGATCTGTTAAGAATGTTAAGATGTTTCTGGAATGATTGAATTGGAGGATACTTGAGTAAGAGAGGTGCATTGGAAAGGCTTTTCTATTCCTCTATTTATACTGCAAGTGAAAAATTGTAGGTTCTTGGGAATTGTGCTGAGATTTTATGGTAACTGCTTGTGTTTAACTGCCCCTCCCCCCCATCTGAAAGAAGAACAGAAATAATTTGGGTTCTAGGTTTATCTTTTTTGCTCAGAATATAACTTACTCTTTTTTTTTTTTTTTTTTTTTAAATTCAACAACTGTATGTTGAGCACTTATTTTACACCAGGCACGGCCTGTGTTCTTGTGCTATGTCAGTGAACAGAAAAGACCAAAATCCCGCCCGGGGTGAGTTTGCATTCCTGCATGGGAGACAGACAATAACAGCAATTGCAGATATTATATCAGGAGATAGCGTCCAATTGCAGATAGATGTTATAGTAGGTGCTAGCGTCCTAAGAAATTGAGCAGGGTTATAGAAATCAAGGGCACAGGGTGGGTTCTCGTTTTAAATAGGCTGGGGCAGGCGTCATCAAGCAGGCGAGTTTTGAGCAGGGCTGGGGGTAAGGCCCAGGCAGCCTCCCTGCTGGCCTAGAGGTTGCTTCCCTGGTTAAGCTTGGCCCAGGTGGCTGCTGGGTCAGGCTGGCGTGGGCAAACCCTTGATTGGAAATGGCCATTGTAGATTACTTAAACCCTGTCTTCAAATCCTAAGTAACCCCAGGAAGAGATTATAATAGAGCCATGTCATAATAAGATGTGGCCTTGAAACATTTCTTCTGTCCTTCCACAGAACTTACAGTGACAGATAACTCTTGTCAGGCCTGGGAGGCCTTCTATATGGTTAGGGTTCAAAACTGTTGGCTTTGCATTCAAGGTGAAAGACCAAGGACGTCCGCTGATTAGAATAAAGGAGTTGGGGTATGTGAAATTCCTTAAATCTGTGCATCTACACAGTAAGTACTCTACAAGTATTAATGGAATCTGGAACTAGATTAAACTAGAAGCTAAACTTTAATATAGTCTGATATAAAATGGTTTCACGTTTTGTCTTTCAAATTAGATTATAAACATCTTGGGTAGACACAGAAATTCCTATGGAATTAGGTTTTCTAGAGCGGTGGCTGACCAGGTGCTGACTACTTAACAGTTGAGTGATTTAATCCTGTAAACCTCTTGTTTTTTAAATTCATTTTTAAATTTTAATTTTTTCATCCTCTTTTTAGTGTTTTTAATTTTTAATTTTGTTTAAATTTTGTTTTTAATTGATTTATTGGTTTTTAGTATGAATTTAGGAGAATAATATAACATGGCTTATAAGGGCAAATGTAATCAGTTGTCAACCTACTGAAAGATTTAATTTTTAAAAAAATATTTATTTGGAACTGATGTAAAATGTGATACCTTACTTTGTTTTTTTTTTCCTTCTAGTCCTAATTACATGTTAGAGAATAAGGAATTTCTAACTACTTAAAGTTTTGGAGGTTGATAGAGGAAGAGGAAATATTTTTTTCTCAAGTAATATGCAAACACTAAAAATAGCCTTCTGTGATATAAAACATGACAAAAGGGAAGGGGGGAGGATAACACGGGGAGGAGGCCGTGGCTGCGCCGACGGGGAATTGCTTTCATGACCCACCTGAGTCTGAAACCGTCCCTGGGAGATGTCTTCACTGCCACTGTCTGCCCACACTCTGCTATGACCTTTTTCTACCTTGATTTTTAAAAATTTAAATCTAAATTACAAACGGTGAAATGCATAGATCTTAAGTGTACCATTTAAGTCTTTACAATTATATATCCAAATATATCAGTGACCATCTCCATGACCACCCCAAATTCCCCCAAGTTCCCCTGTGGCCCTTTCCAGTCTAAACTCCCCTTTCCACACAAGAGGCAACGTCTATGCTGATTTCTTATCGTCTCACGTTTGTTTTGAACTTCTTGTAAGTGGAACCACAGAGAATGCCCTGGTGCCTGGCTTCTTCCATTCAGTGTAGTATCTGAGCGTCATCTGTGTTACTGCTCGTACCAGTCGCTGATTCCTTTTACTGCCGAGTCACACGTTCTGTTGTATGAACACACCTACATTGTTTCTCCAGCTCCCCTGTTGATGGACAATTTGGGCTATTTCCAGTTTGGGGCTATTATGAACAGAATCGCTGTGAACATTTGTGTGCAGATCTTTGGGTGAACACACTGTTTTCATATCTCCTGGGTCAAAGAGTAGAAGTATGTTTAACTTTGTGAGAAACTGCTGTGGCTTTTTCCATGGCGGTCGGAATGTGTGGAGTTCCAGTTGCTACCTATTCTTGCTAACACGTGGTATTTATATACAGTGTAAATATAAGTCAATTTATAAATATATATATATAAAGGCAGGGTGTCTCAGGAGAGGAAGTAGATGAGGGTCTCCGAGAGCAGGGCATAGCCTGTTCAGGTAAGTGGTGATGATGTGGAAAAACAGGAATGTGTTGTTTGAAGGCCCTCTGGGGGGGACACATGTGAAGGTTAGTAGTCAGTACCCGGAACACCGGAGCTGGAGCTTGGATTTGGAAGCTCAGTGTGGTGGCGGTGGAGGCTGAAGCTATGACGGTGCTGATATTGCTCAGAAAGAGCTTATAAAATAAGGCAGAATGTGAGCCCTGGGAAAACTTACTTTCCGGCATACGCAAAAGAAATGGATGTGCAAGAGGAGACCGAGAATATTCGCCAGGAGAGTAGGCGAGTCACCCCCTCCCCTCCGTGGTAGCGAGAACTAATTCCCCTTCGGGTCACCCCAGATCTCGAGAGGAAATTTTATGGATTGGGGTTCCCTGTGATGCCTGGAAGAGGAGACGACTCCTCCAATTTAGAAAACCCGCCGCGAGCTCTAAAGCGGGGATCGATTTAAACTAGGGCTTTGGCGCCATGACCCCAACTAAATCCCGCCCCTTCCTGGTTGTCCTAGCGACGGCGGTGGCGTCCCAAGATGGAGTCGTGGCTGCCCGTGACTGTTCCGAATTGTAGGACAAGGCCCCGCACCGAGCAAAGACTATGACCAGTTATTGGTCACCAGATCCCAGGTTTCGGCCCACAACAATGGCAGTGCCTGTAACCCCTCATTCTTGCCAATAGAGTGTGTTTTCAATCTTTTGGGGTTTTGTCAGTCTGCATAGATGAGAAATATTTTGACTCAAATGGAAAAGAAGCTCCCAGCGCAGTGACAGTGTTATGCCTCCAGCTCTGGCTCCTCCTCGCCACAGTCTCTTGGTTCTGCCTCCTCCATGTGACTGCAGCCACTTCCAGTTAGCTCTCTTCATAGTCACAAAATGGCTGCAGCAACCCCAGGGATCACATCAAACCACAGCAACAACCAGTGCCCCCAAATGGGCTGTCTCTTCTTTGTGTTTCTTTTTCAAAGTGCTAAAAAATCTTTCCCTTAGTCCCCTGCAGACTTCTTCTGGTGTTTCATTGGCTATTATATCACATCCCAAATCCATAACAACCCCTAGTAAGGAGAAAAATACTACCCCAAGTGGCTTAAACCAATCAGGGCCTGCCCTCCTGGTAATGGGGGCGGGGCATGCACCCTGAGCACAAGCTGTGCAGAGAGAGGATACCAGGACAAACCAGGACTCTCCTAGGAAAGGCGATGGGCAAATGAATGCTGGGTGGCAACCATCAGCCTCTGCCACAGACACCTAATCGATTCGTTGTCTTTGAAGTTTATTAATTTGAATATCCAAGGGCAACTTCATTTCTGAATTATTGAGGAGAAGAAAGACATTTCAATATAGTCTTCTCAAATTAAAAAAATTCATTAAGAGACTGGTGATACATGAGAAAATTACAACTAATGTAACTTATGGATGATAGTTAACACTAATATTGTAATATTTTGCAGCAATGGCAAAGAAGATATATCAATTCTAAGAGACAGCTGTAGAGGGTAATAAGGGAGTTTGAGATTTTTCCTTTTGGTGTAATGAAAACATTCTAAAATTGACTGAGGTGATGACAGCCCAACCCTGTGATGAAAACGAGAGCCACTGAGTGAATGCTTTGAATGGACTGTACAAAGCATGGGACTGTATAACACAGAGAATCCAGTGGTGGAAGATGGACTGTGGTTAACAGGACACATGTGAGTTATAACAAATGTCTAATACTAATACAGGGTGTTAATGATCGGGTGGGTTGGAGGAAACATACTCCAAATGTGAGATATGGGGTATAGTTGGTAGTAATATTTTGAGGATGTGCTTTCATAATTTGTAACAAATGTATCACAACAATGCAAGGGGGTGGTGGTGGGGTAATGTATGGGAGCCTTGTATGATGATATGCATGTTTGTTTTGTAAGTTCACTTATTGTTTATGTATGTTCATGTATGAATGATATACTTCAATAAAATTTTTACTTAAAAAAAAAAGAGTA
>PVKH010017844.1:0-15302 GCA_004027955.1 Chaetophractus vellerosus | reverse complement strand
GCCCTCCGCGGCAGCGGCTCGCTCCGTTCATGGGTGGCTCCATTCCGTTTTCACGGGCGGCTCTGCTCCATGTTTTGCGGGCAGCAGTCCTCCGTGTTTTTTGCGGGCTGCCGGCTTCCACTTCGCAGGCAGCAGCTCCGCTTTTCACGGGTGACTTTGCCATGCCGTGGGGGCTCCACCCTGCCCGTGGGGGCTTTTTGCCCTGCCCACGGCAGATTTTTTGCCCCGCCCACGGCGGCTTGCCTTTCTCAAGGCCGTCTGCCCGCTTGGAGAGGTCCCCGGGAACCGAACCCGGGCCTCCCATGTGGTATCCCAGCGCGCTCTTTATCCACTGAGCTATCTAGCCGGGCCCATTTTTACCATCATTAGTCATTAGGTAAATACAAACCAAATGCAAATCAAAACCACAGTGAGAAACCACTTTACACCCACTACTATGGCTAAAATTAAAATGACCATACCAAATGTTGACAAGGATGTGGAGGAACTAGAACTCTCATTCCCATTTTGGGGAATTAAAAATGATACAAAAACTTGGAAAAAACAGTTTGATAGTCCCTTAAAATTTAAATATACACCTATCATATGACCCAGCCATCCCACTCCTAGGTATTTAGCCAAGAGAAATGAAAGCCTATGTCCATCCTGAGTTGTACATGAATATTCATAACAGCTTTATCTGTGATAGCCCCAAACTGGAAACAACTCAGTAATGACAGGTAAGTGGATAAATAGTGGTTTATCTATACTATGGAATGCTACTCAACATTAATAAAATGAACGAACTACTGATATGTGCAAAAACATGGATGAGTCTCCAAATAATTATGCTGCATGAAAAAAATCCTGGGGGAAGAAGTATATACCGTTTACATCTCTGAAATGCAAAGAGTTTATATTTGAGGATAGCAGATCAGTAGTTGCTTGGGGTAGGAGACGTGGGTGGGTGGGAGGGAAAGACTGCAAAGAGCAGGTTGGAACTTTTGAGGAGGCTGTGTATGCTCACTGTCTTACTGTCGTGATGGCGTCACAGGTACATATATGTACATGACAACAGCTTAGGAAATTATACTTTTACATATGTGCAGTTTGCTGTCTGTCAATTATACCTCATTGAAGTTGTTATTTTAAAAGGAAAAAAAGTGATATTCAAAGGTAAGAGGTGGCAGTATATATTCTTCAATTCCTGTCAGATAGAACCACCTGAAACTATCTTAGGTTCCTCTAAGTCAGTGGCTTGATAATCCTCTAAAGAGGACTCTCAGTTGGCTTTTCTTTTCAAATTCACTCTCCCTTTTATTTTAGAAAAGTTTGCATCGAACAAAATACAATTGTTCAATTTCAAGGGCTTTGAAGTACAAGACAGATTTTCAGAAACTATTTGAATGAGAAAGAGGTTAAGAAGAAAAGTCAGTCATGGGAAAGATCAACAAAAATTACCTTCAGAAACTATAGATTGACTTTTTGCATTAAATGGTTTCTCAAAACAAAAAGACCTCTGTGTTGACAGAGTGCCCTGTTGTCATGGCAACCACTCTGCCAAAAAACAATGGGCAGAGCCAAAACCATCCTTTAAGAATGGGGGGTGGGGGTGGGGAATTCTGACCCTGAAAATAGGCTATTAGACAAATGGAGAGAAAGTATATACTAACAAAGCAAAAAATTATCATGCCTAAAATAACATCAAAATTTTCTCTGATGGCTTGGAATACTATATTCAATTAGATGATCCGTGATTTTTTTTTTTTTTCAATTTTCCTGCCTTCAGTAATTTTGAAGAGGAAAATTCAACACCCTTCCATTCCCATACTTGCTTTCTGTGGACTGATTTTGTTGTCAAATACAGAAGCCTCTGCATGGGCGAGGCAGACAAGAGAAGATGATAAATTGACTTCATTTTTTACTGTAGTGGCCTTTTTGCGCGTGTTCTTGAATTCCTGTCCAAGACACTGTGGCCCACCCCTTCCTTCTTGAAATTCCTTCCTTGGTTTCAGCAACACTATACTCTCCAGATGATTTCCACAATTTCTGCTTTTTACAATCCCACTTGTTTTGTCCCCCTTTCTTATGCTTTTATTTAAACCCTTTGTATTTCCAAGGCACATAATTTTTATTCTTCTCTCCTAGAATACTTTTATTTCTAGCTGCCTAACTGACATGGACATTTTATATTCTGCTTCTGGTTATTCCAATATGTAAAGGTCTTTTGGCTCAGAATCTAAAACCTACTAAGTAAAACTCTCTAAGCAGTATTCTAATCTATATATAGCAAAGAAAGTTGTAGTACCAAATTTAAAAGTTTGCCTTGAGTGACAGTGTTTGTATTCATGTAAAGAATATGTGTAAGAAACTGTATAGAGTGCCACAGACATACTGAATTTTCTTCTTATTTTCATTTTATCCCTACTCTTGAGCACATGGTGAATGCATTTTTTAGTAAAGCAGTTATACGTGACAACTGAAGTTTTCATAGTGTGGTAGAAAAATAATTGGTGGAAAATTTGGAAAACCTCAATTTTAATTACTGGATCTACCATTTGTAAATGCACAGCTTCATCTTTAAATTGAGTCTACACACTTGTTCAATTGAGCTTGTGAGTATGTTTGTGAATAACAGCAATAAACATAAATGTAAAAAGACTAAATAATAGGGACTTGACAGAAACTAACTTAAATAAGGTGAGTTCACACCTTTCATATTTCTAGTCTTCTAATTTAACATTTAGCTTTCATTGTATGATCAGCAGCAAATCATAATTAACTGGTGAAAATAACCCATTATGTTCCTTTTAATAAAACACTGAAATAGGTAGTGTGGTTCTAAGGTGGTAATACTTAAGCAAATCTGGTGCTAATAAGTTTAATATGAACGATAACGCAAATAACCTATAAAGTAAACAATGCTGTGACAAAATAGAAAATACTTGTCTAACCTTCAGTTTCAGAGATTAGCACAATTTTTGTAAAAAAATTATGTATCTCTAAAATAATCTGTCTATTCTCCACTCTAATTTCACTTGTTTGATTAAAATTTTCTCTTAGAAATATTTGTCCCTATTCGCTACTATTCTGAAAATGTGGCAGAGTAAATACTTCTGCAGTATAACAAAGAGACCAGGGGCTGGAATCAAAGGCTGGGGGGGTGAAGGTCTGCCTTCCACTCTGTGTGACGTTTAACTTCACGTGTAACCTCATGTCCAGGACCTACCACATGAGACGTCTTCCATCGTTCCCTGAATGAGTGGAAAAAATTAATTTACCATGGCTCATTTTCTTACTCTGTGAGAAATAGATGCTGTCAGTGATTACTGCGTGGGTCAATTATATAATTAGTATAAATAAAATCTCTACCAGAGCAGCTGAGAGTGAGCGAGCGGTCATTATCTGGCCAGTATTACTATTGCTATCATTCTGGTCATTCTCCCAAGAACTTCTTGTTACAGAGGCAGGTATAAGGAGGCAACAAAGAAGAGGCTTCTTAGGGTGCCACCTTTTGAAGGGATTTCAATTATATCGAAATACATGGGTCAATTGAGGATAATTCATGCTGAAATCAGTCTATATTCAAACCCTGGGACATTTTCCATCTCAAATCATCAGCCTTTATCACCATGTCTCAGTTCATTTAATTCTTTTCCATAATTATGCATTAAGTAGCTGCTGCGTTTTGGTTTTATAGGAGGTACTAGGGATATGGTGGCAAACAAAATAGTCAGGGTTCTCACCCTCAGGATCTTACTGCCTAGTGGGAATTAAAGAGATTAAACAATAAATCACGTAATTAGATGTGAAATTGCAGAGTGTGCTAAGTGCCCCAGAGGAATGGGGCATGGGGGTACCGTGAAAGAGTAAAAATACTGGTAAGGGGTTATTTTAGCCAAAGGACACAACCATTATTATTGAGTCCTACACATAATTCTAAAACATTGTAGGAAAATGCACTGAATTAGACCTTATAACATATTAATATTATAACAATATTAATTCTGACTCTGCATTACTTGACTTTTAACGTTGGAAAATTTCTTATTTATCTGCATCACTCTTTTTTGATCACTAAAATTATAATTGGTCCCATAGTCCAGTCCATATTTCTGATTTTAGAATATCCCAGCTAGGCCAATAGCAGTAGCTGGAGCGAGAGACACCCCCTCGCACCCCCTCTCGGAGCCTTCTGCCCACGACGCCTGCCACCTAACGCTTGGCGTGGCCAACGTGACTTGCTTTGCACAGCTGCCCCCCAGCTCGTGGGGCACCAAGGGCTTGTGCCGCCATACGGAGAAGCCAGGGGAAGCATCCTTGAGGGAGAAACATCAAAAGGAGAGAGAGACCCAGGCTTCCAGCTTCCGGCGCGTCAGCCCCATCTGACCCCCCATCTGAGAAAACAGCTGAAAACCACGGCAGATTTGTGAAACATGATAGCTTATTGTTTTAAGTCATGCATTTTAGGGTGTCTAGTTAGAGAGCAAAGGCTAACAGGAACAAGCGATTACACACAAGTTTAGCAAAACCCTCAAGTATTATTTCATTATATTGGAAAGGGCATTTTAAAGTTTGTCATTAATTTTCAAATCCCATAACTATTATAAATTTGGAGGAAGCCATTAAAGTTAATACTTTTATTTTTTTCTAGGAGAACAGATTGCAGAGGAAGACCAAAATTCAGTAATTTCCATTTAGTTAATGATTTCTATTTAAGTCCCCATTAATTTTAATGTTTGAGATCATTATCCATGAACTTTCAGTGCAGCTATGAAAATTCACATACTTGTAAAAACTCAATAGAAAATCTATGAAACAACTGGAAGCTTCTTGAGGACAAGGCAATTTTTTATTTCACTTTGTGTCCATTGGCATAATGGCATGCTCATGTTAGTTAGGAAGTATTGTACAAAATAGCTGCATAATTTCAGGCAAACCATAGAACTTTTCTAGCCTAAATTTCCACATCTATAAAATGAAGAGAGTACCACGTTCTTAACGTTGCCTTGGCCCTATTAAATTCTGCACGCGAAAGTTCCTAGGGTAGAGGCTTGCTCTTGATAGACTCACAAAATAATGTATTTATATGTGATTTTAGCATAATTATTTTAAGCTGCTAGATACAGGTTACAGTTTATAAAATTAAAACGTATCTAGCCATTTGGGGATTTCTGTTTGTTTTATTACAGCTTCTCCACAAGTTCCCTTAAACACTTGTGATAAATAGTGCATGTGCATGCTGTACTCGTTAGCCAGTAGCACTAAACGACATTTACAGCTTTTAGCCCCTCACGGTTTATGTCAACTGAACTTCTTGCTTGTTAATGTTGTCAATCAAATTCCTGTTGTTTGGTAGCTTGTGTATACAGGAATTTTAGTAATTATTCCTTTGTCTCCTCTAGTAATACACTGTAAGATTATACGTGATGCTTCACAGTTATTTTTTCCAACAAAGGATGACTTTAAAATCCCCCTATCTCTTTGCATGTTCTCTAATACATCTAGCTACGAATTTAACAAACTCCAAAACACCAGATAGGGTAAAATGTTAAACTATTTTTAGAAATTATTTATAAAATGAACATTTGATAAAATTAAATATGAAATTATTATAAAATAATTTATTCAATCAGTTCATGCTAATTTTAAGGATTGGTTTTCTCTATGACAACTGACTCTTAAATTGTAATTTCCACATTAAAGTTACTTTCTAAGTGCTTTACCCATACCGATTAATTTAATCTTCAAAATGGCCCTTGAGTTAGGAAACGTATTATTATTCCTAATTTGCAGATGAAGAAACTCAGCCAGAGGGAATTGCTGTGGCTTCCCCCAAATTACATGGCTGACAGGTAGTAGAGCTAAGAGTTGAACCCAAGCAACTTGAATTCTATGGTCTCCTATGTTTTCAGTATCGTGTTAAATGCTCAAAGCCATAGAAGAGAATTGCAAGATAGAATTTTTTTAGATTTAAAGAGTCAGGGAGACAAACCGGTGAGAAGTGCTTAATGAATATGAAAAATGTTCTACATAAAAGCAAGCATTAAGTTTAGTGCAAAATCCGTGGTAGGGAATAATTAGAGCGAAAGCTCTAAGAAACAGAGGTTATTTTACAGATAAGATCTCTAGTACTTAGAATAAACCTACGAGGCAGATATAATTACCACCTTTTTAGAGGTGAATAAATCGAAGTTCAGAGTTTAAGTAATGAACGCAGGCCTGTCAGGGAGAACCAGATGCAGCTGCCATCTCCGGCTGCGCGTGCAGAGTGCCACAGCGCTCAGAGGACGGTCACGGCCCTGCGCCTGGGCCCAGGGCCGTCTGGCAAGCAGGGTAGGACTCAGGAAAGGGACGGGCATTCCAGAAATTGAGGCAAGACGCCCTGGATAAGGTGGGCTTTGAAAACCAAGCTGAGGCATAGAGAGGTCCTTGAAATTTTTGAATAGGGGGACGAGGCTCAATCACATTTTTTAAAGGAAGAAGAGCCTAGATTGAAAAGGTTTGAGCGGGAAAGGCAGCTCAGAGGCTGCAGCCAAGTGAACTAACAGGCCGGAGATATTTGGTGGTAGAAGTACAAACCCGAAAGGCAGAGGCATAATACAGCCTGTTCCTGCTTTCAAATTCAAATTCATATAGCAAAGGCATCAGACTGACTGGCCAGATATAAAAAGTAAAAGGGAAAAATACGAAGCAGATCATTTCAAGGTTAATGTTAAATCTTTAATATGTACCCGTTGGTAGCTTCACGGACTGAAATAGAAAAAAATTGGAGGAGAAGATATTTTATGGGTAAATGCAATTATGAACTCAGAGGTAAATTTCTTGAAACTGAGATGACATAGAGGCAATTTTTGGATCAACAATCCCATTGTCCAAAATTGAGGTCTTTGGAAAAAAGAGAAGAGCAGGTACTGAACCTTCAGAAATGCCCACAGCTAAAACGAAGGTAGAAGAGACGTCAACAGAGGAAAGGAATTAGTAGCATGTGAGATGCCAGGGGAAACCGCACTCAGAGCAGGAGGCGCCTGCAAATCCAAGGACGCATTTTCAAGGAGAGGAAAACTTCCCCAACCTGCATACTGAGTAAATATTATTATTGCCTCTGAAGGGAGGAAAGAGTTGCGTTTACGAAGGATGGAGGACATTGTCCATTTCCTTAGTTAGCATCTTCCACTCTTTGTTCATCAACATCCTGATTTTTTAAAGGCAGAATAAGAGGAGAGCCGATGTAGGACAAAAGGTAAAAGAAAAACTACCTTTACCCTGGGAGAAATGCATGTAAGTAGAGAAAGATGTACACAGGCCTCCAGCAAATAAAGATTTGCTCCTAAAGACAGGATGTCAGATGAAGAAACTTGAGGCAGCTGTTAGTCCAATTGAAGAGAGAGAATTTACTCACGAAGAAATGAAGGAAACAAACCTTTACTGAGCACATACTACGTTCCAGGCACACGAACCTTTTGAAAAGTTGCTAGGGAAACAAAGTAGCATTTATTATAAGAAGACTTACTGCTGTCAGTGATTTGGATAACATTAGCTGCAATAAAACTAAACTCTGCGTAGTAAAAATAAAGGGAGGACATATCTTGTATCATTATCCTTTGAACTATAAAGCAAATTAATTGCATTTTAAATAAGTTCTTGATCAGATTATTAAGGTACATAAACAAAATGAAGGAAAAAACTGTAATAGTTATCCAGTGCCAACATGGTGATATTTTTATGAAAATAATTATAAGGAAAGAGAAGGGACTAGGTTTGACCATGTGTAAAAGGAAGTGATCGTAAATGTTTATATTAGAAATCAAAGAGATATGGCTGAATTTAAACACCCACATCCACACAGAGAGACACACAAAAACACACACACACGTGTATCTCTAGAAGTGGTAAAACTGAATTTTACTACACTTAGTTTCAAGAGGCTGTGAATTTCTAAGCAATTTATCAAAATTATCCAAATTGCACAAACTACCCATATTTCATTTTTGCATCCCTCTCTTTCCAACTTGGGGGTAAGCTCAAAGTAAATGACATTGTATTTTTTAGGTAAACTGTTCCATATCTGCTTGTAAAAGAAAGGCAGGATAGGTAATTGCTGAGGAGAAGGTGCTTTCACACAATCTTTTCTCATTAATTAAAAATTGCACAGAAAGTGTGAACACTAGGATTAGGCATTTCTGCTCTTCCTTTTTCCCCACACATGTATCATCTTTATACCAATGAAAAAATGCTTGACAATTAAACATCACAGTACCACTTAAGGCTGCTTAATTTTTTCTTTATTCCTTTCTATATTTTCGATATTGTTTTCTGGCCAACAGAGAACTTCTGGCTTGATATGACTTTATAGAAATTCTCTTTAGTGAAAGATTAAAAACAAAATATTTTCAATAAAGTTATTTAAAGTCTCCATAGTCACTCTCCATTATGTTCCAAATGGGATAAAATTTAACATCCCTGGCAGTCCTATCTGTTTCAGACTGAGGAAAAATTAATGATCCATAAACAATACTCTAAGTTCCATATTTCGGTCACCACCCAGTGACCCGCTTCCTAGAAAGCCACCTGACATTACCGTTTCTCATTTTTCAAATCCATGTAGCACTGTCTCGGGAAAAGCTGCTCTAGATACACGACACGCATAAACAGACATAAACTCTAATCGGCAGAGCAAATTTCAGTTTGACCCATCGCTATTAAATATGTATAAATTCATAATTTCCAAGCCTCTTACAAATGAGAAGTGACATCTATTTGCATTCCTCTTGGTGTTCTGGTTTTGACTGTCAGCAAACACTGGCTTCTGACACTTATTGCAAAGCTTTTGTCACATTGCCATCAAAACGTACACAGGCTACCCACTATTAAAAAATCCATGTTTAAATATTTACGTACTAAAGCATCAATAACAACAATTCCTTTGAGATGATGCCACTTTCCTCTGAATAATTCACTACAACTGCATACTGGTATGAAAAGCAGAAGGGGCAGAAACTAACCATCCTTGAGTGACTTGTGATTCAGATCCACCTGTGTTAAGATCAAAAGAAACGTGGCCACGTTTTCATCTGTCTGAGCATTTTGACGGTAGCTCCAGACATCCTTTCATCCTGCAAGCCACTAGGGCCTTCAGTCCTCTCTTCCTTTCTTCCACGTGTAGCCTTTTTCTGGTTCTTTCTATTCAAAGCACTTTCACGCTCATACAAATTGATTTGTGAAACATTTTATCAATTTGGTCAACGGTTTTTGAACACCTATGCATCTGTGTCACAGTGCTAGATTCTGTAAAGGGATGTGAATTGGAAAGTCTTAACTCATTTGGTGGGCAAGACGGGTCAATCCCAATATTATCCTCACAGAGCAAAGAGCATCCTGGGGACATTCCCCTCTCTGCAACCTCCACCTCTGGCCATGCACCAGCAGCCATGCTTTGCTCCACATGGACTTGTTCACGGGCCATAGATTTCTCATCCCTACTGGTCATATTATCTTTCCTCTGCCTCCTTTACCTTCACTATAGCAGCCTTAAGTGCATAGATTTTCCTTTGTGTTTGTGGGGTGGGGTGTGGAGGGGTAGGGGAACTAAGGCATCAACTTTACTGATGCAAAACATTGGTTTTGAATGACTTTGTTCTGGCTTCTCTATTTTAGGTCCCGCAGACATATACAAACATGCACAAGTGCACATCGACAAACATGGTTACACCAAACAATCAAGATTATAAGAAAAGAGCCTGAAAGAAGGGCCCATTGAGTTCTGTCCTTACAATATCCTAAAAGTTCAGTTTCATTCATTGACACTTGTTTACTTAAACAATATCCACCCCTAGCTGCAGGTAGCCTAAATGAGGGTACTCGCCATGGGAAAAGGCTAGCGAGGCACGTACACAAATAACTACGAGACAAGGTACAACCTGAAGATTCCATCAATGAAGTGAGAGAGCAACGCCAGTTAGGGCGATCAGGAAACACCCGAAGTAGGCAACAGCAGACTCAGGATTGGGTGGAAGATAGGAAGGACTGCTTTCCTGAAATTCATTGCCCACTCCAACCAAAAGGAAAAGCAGGGAAGCAGGGGACTCTCAAACTCATTCTAATAGTACAGATGGGCTGCGCATTGATGGAAAATATGTGAGGTCAAATCTCAAAAGACATTAAATTTCACTATAGGAATTTTAGTTTGTATTTTAATGACAATAGATCAAACAATAAATAAAAACAACGGTTGCGTTCTGAAACAAAATGATGTAAGATTACCAGAGTCTTTAGGGTTAGTAATGCAGTCAAGACTCCTGCTGAAACCCATTGCTTGATTTATTCCAAATTTTACAATTTAAGTTCTTTTTTTTTTCAGGGGAGAGCGCGAACACAGTCCCCCACTACCACAAACTATGTAGTCGAGTTCCCCACATTTGGGGAAATCGCAGGGGTCAGCACATCTGGAGTGCAATGGATCAGCCTCGCCCTGGGAAACCACCTTCGTCATCACGGTATCTCCCCTGCCAGGTAAGTATACAATTTAAATTCTTGAGAAGACAATCTGTGTGATTCATCTCATCTTTTGCTGCAAGTTCCTTTTTGGCTCACCGGAATCGAATCATCAATGACAAGAGGAAGGAGACTATACGTTCTGTTTAAGGCTGCCACTAATGTAGGAGACAGCAATTTGGCAGGATTATGGGATGTACCAGCACATTCTTCACATGTCCAGTGCAAGGATCAGTGAGCGAGCACTTCAGAGTTAACACACATGGGATAGTTCTTGGGAAGGTGAAAGAAAAATCTAGGACAGGGCTGAATTCACACAAGACTAGATATCATTTTGTAGTTCGTATAAAGTTTTGGTTAACGACCATACAGAAGCAAACCCATATATTGAAATATATTTCAATATTCTGGTGCCCTCTTGGTAGAGCCAGTGAGCAGCACCATTTGTAAATTGATAACTAAATAGAAAAGCTTAGAAAAAGTGTCATGATATTTTCTAGATAGTGGAAGAAACTGTCAGTGGTTCACCAAGATCTGTATTCTTATCTTCTTACCGAGTACAAAGCAAACCACATTTCTCAGCCTCTGCTACAATTCGGTGTGGCGGCCACGTGACTGAATTTAGCCAAGGAATGTGCCCTCCAGGCCTGGTCATATTTTATCCTCTATGACCCCTAAACCTGCTCCTCCAAGCTCTTTTCCCTTTTGCTGATCTTTCCAAGAACCTCGCTTTTCTTTACCAAGTATGAAACATGCAGAGAAGGAATAAAGATGTGTTTTACAAGGCTGTGAACAAAATGGTTAACACAAAACCAAGACCCAATAATCTTTTCTTGCCTTTTAACATCCAGCCTAACTAGTGCGTTGTCCAACCAAACAGCTATACAACAAACAATTCTGAAGGTTGATGCAGAAAGCACAGCAGGTTAGAAAAATTAAGATGCCTGGTCATGTTCATTTGAACAGTATTTCCTTAATAACATTTTTAAAGAAATAAGGAAATTCCTCTATTATAGGGACCCAAACTACAACTATAAAAAAACAACAAGAAATTGAGTTTTATGTTCAAACTAAACAGTTTAGATTTTAAATGTTAATAATAATTCTAGTTGTCATTTTAGTTGCACAAGAAGCCATTAACTTAATAAGGAAATTTCAACAGAAAAACATACCCCTTTTAACTCAGCAGTATCCCAATAAACCTAATTCACTAAAAATTAGCTGCTGTAATTTATATGAGTACTTATCAAAACGAATCACTTCTAGATGTAATTATCCTCATTTATTGGAAGTTATGGGAAAAAATGTGAAGGAAATCTTTTTTTTTAACTGAAGGAAATATGCTGCAGTGAATTAATTCCTCAGCATAACCACAAAAATACTGATACATTCATTGATGCATTCAATCATTTTACTGCTTTACCATTTGCTGTTTTACTAATTTATTTGAATTATCTATATTTGTTTGTACATTTTATTTTTTCATTTCACCCACATGTACATTGATCTAGAGGTTTTGTGCATATTTTAAATTGTATTCCCTCCATCACCAAGTGCTAGTGTACGTACATTGATTTAAGAATCTCAGTTGATGGAGATGGGCAAAATGCATGTTATCTTATTTCTATGTATATTTTGAAAGGTAGCTAGATGTTGATATACCCGTACAATTTTTAAAATATTAAATACTTGGTCCCTTTGAACAAGAGATATGTAAAAATCGAGGCCCTAAATTTATTTTAACATTGCGTTAAATTCAACAAGCATATTCGACCCATAAGTGCAAACTTCCGTGCACACACTGTTTTGGCCTAGAGACTTAAAACAAACTGACTCCTCTCCTCTGAACATTTTTTTTTTTTGCAAGTTTTTGCACACCTAATTCTTCTCATCATTTAAGTCACTGCACCTAAAATAGAAACTTTCCACGTATATACACTCCCATTTTCTGCTTTTATTTTTTTCCACAATTGTTTTTATAGTCAGACGTCATTTACCTTACATTGTGTATTTATTTGTTGTTTCTCTTGTTCACCACCTATCACTGGTTCTGAGGAGTGCCAAGACAAACATCTCCAGGCTATACATGGACAGTGGTCACGAGATTAAACCTGGCCCTGCAGCATAGCAGTCAAGGTGCAATGTTGATCAGCCCTAAAACAGAGGCCAGCGCTACAGTGACGTAATCTAGTAAGGATAATTGACTGACATATTGGCTGTGCCTGGAGCTACCATGTGGTTAAGTTAGTGGTAATCCAAAAATACTCATTATAACTCTGGCTTTTGTGGGGACCACACAGGTGAACTGAGTAGGGATGAAAGTGGGACCAACATCCTCTACCTTTGTCCTTATTAGTGACATAAGATTGTATTTCCTTCTGGGATCTTGTGTTATTTCTGATTTACTATCTTGGTGAAGTTTTAGGGGCTTTCACTTGGCCTTTCCTATGATAATGAGGCTTATTTGTCAGCCTGGAGAACCAACGTGAGGGCCTGGCCAGATATTAAGGATATCTATCACATTACATCCTTAAAACAAAGAAATAACCACAGGGTAGGTCTATTGACTAACATGCAACCATTATGCTACAAAAGCACTCCATTTATCACCTTCTTTCCATGAGTTCCAAAAATTAAATTTAGAATTAACCCACTTTATGAAACCAAAGCAATCATATTTACACATTTATGAAGAAACTTATGCCTAAAATATTAATTCTAGCAGTTTAAAATAGCAAATCGTTGAAAATAATTCATAAGTCGGTCAAAATGAGACTAGCAAAGTAAATTAAGGTACAAACTTGCCCTGAAATATTTTGAAGTTACAGGAAAGGGGAAGCGGATGTGGCTTAAGTGATGGGGCTCCCATTTGCCATATGGAGGGTTCTGGGTTCGATTCCTGGGGCCTCCTGGGGAAAAGCAAGCTGGCCCATGTGGCAAAGTGAGCTGGTGCAACAAGATGACACAACAAAGAGAGACACAGAGGCTAGACAGAGCCAACAAAGCAGGAGCTAAGGTGATTCAGGTGATTGAGTGCCTCTCTCCCACGTCGGAAGGTCCTGGGATGGGTTCCTGGTGCCTCCCAAAGAGAAGATGGGACGAGAACACAAGCAGACACAGAAGAGTGCACAGTGAATGGACACAGAGAGCAGACAGCGAGTGCAAGTGGAGGGGTGGGTGGGGGAGGAGAATAAATAAACAAACTAACTTTAAAAATAGAAAAATAATGTGAAACTCTGGACAGATATGAAAAAAGCACTGATGTGCACATATATATTTTATTTTTTAACAATTCAATTTTATTGATACACACTAATAAAGCATAAATCCATCCAAAGTGTACAATCAATGGTATTAGGTATAATCACATAGTTGTGCATTCATCACTTCAATCATGTTTTAGAGCATTTCATTATTCCAATAATAAAAACAAACAAAAAAACTCATCACCTCTCAATCTATGCTTCCCCCACCACACAGAGCTGCTGTTCTGTTTGCATCTTTCTAGTTTATTTGTATTTATATTTTGTAAAAAACAGTCTTACATGCAATGTCATTCATATTCGTATTTAACATGAGGTCTCACTGCTATACAGTTCTGTTACATTTTATAGCTTTCCTTCTAGTAATATCCATGCCTTATGCTTTCCCTTTCAACAAGTATCATACCCATATAATAGCTCTGCTAATTACAAACACTATGATGGGCTTCAACCATTTCTATTCATTTCCAAAGATTTACAAACCATGTTTTTGTTTTTTTACCAAGTCTGCACAGATTAAACCTCAGCTTTCCATTCTCTACCCTCCTATTTTCTGGTGACCTATATTCTAATAATTAATTCCATAAGTTTACCCAATAGATTTAGTTCATAATAGGGCAATCATACAGTATTCGCCCTTTTGTGTCTGGCTTGTTCCACTCATCATAATGTCCTCCAGGTTCATCCAAATTGTCTTATGCGCACGACTTCATTTCTTCTTACCACTGCATCATATTCCACTGTCTGTATACACAACAATTTATTTATCCATTCATCAGTTGATGGACACCTGGGTTGTTTCCAATTTTTGGCAATTGTGAATAATGCCACTATGAACATCGGTGTGCAGATGTCTGTCTGTGTCACTGCTCTCACTTCTTCGGGGTATATACCCAGTAATGGTATTGCAGGGTCACATGGCAAGTCTATATTCAACTTCCTTAGGAACTGCCAAACCGTCCTCCACAGTGGCTGTACCCTTCTACATTCCCACCAACTGTCAATAAGCATTCCTGTTTCGCCACATTCTCTCCAATATTTACAGTTTTCCATCTTTTTAATAGTGACCAGTCTAATAGCTGTGAAATGATATCTCATTGTGGTTTTGATTTGCATTTCTCTAATTGCTAGTGATGTTGAACATTTTTTCATGTATTTCTTTGCCATTTGTATTTCTTCTTTGGTCATTTGTGTTTTCAAGTATTTTGCCTATTTTTAAATTTGATTGCTTGTTCTTTTATTGTTGAGTTGTATGATCTCTTTATATAGAATTGAAATCAAACCCTTATTGGATATGTAATTTCCAAATATTTTCTCCCAATGAGTCAGCTGCCTTTTCACCCTTTTGACAAAGTCCTTTTTGAGGTGCAAAAGTGTTTAGTTTTGAGGAGGTCCCATTTATCTTTTTTTTCTTTTGTTGCTTGTGCTTTAGGTATAAGGCCTAAGAAACTACCACCTACCACAAGATCCTGAAGATGTTTTCCTACATTTTCTTCTAGGAGTTTTATGGTTGTCACTTTTATATTTAGGTCCTTGATCCATTTTGAGTTACTTCTTGTATAAAGT
>PVKH010017843.1:0-15315 GCA_004027955.1 Chaetophractus vellerosus | reverse complement strand
AAATTGCTACAAACTGGGTAGCTTAAAACAACAGAAATTTATTCTCTCAGTTCTGGAGGCCAGAAGTCCAAAATCAAGGTGTCAGCAGGACAGTGATCTGAAGTCTCTAGGGAAGAATCCGTTCCATGCCCATCTTCTGACCTCTGGTGGTTGAACGCAATCCGTGATGTACTTGGACTTGTGGCTGCATCACTCCCATTTCTGCCTCAGTCATCCATGGCCTTCTTCTCTCTGTGTCTGTATGCTATAGCTCTCTGTTCAAATTTCCTTTTTCTTATAAGGACACCAGTCATGTTGAATTAAGGCCCACCCTTATCCAGTATGGGCTCATTGTAACTAGTTACACCTGCAAAGACCCTATTTCCAAATAAAGCCACATTCGCAGGTACCAGTGTTAGTGCTTGAACATAACCCACAACACACATATACCCCGCCAGACTCTTATAGAAATTACCAGTGGAATATAAAAGGATATGTTACATCTTCATGCCAATATCAGAAATGCCAAGGAATTTATGCCAGACAGAGGGCAGACAGGGCCTGAGTGAAGAAGACCTGGAAGGCAATGTCATGCAATGCTCTGAGAGAACAGCGACTTTAGAATGACATGGAAGAGTCCTCAAACAGCTCCCTCTAACTCCTTAATTCAAAAAAGTTAAGAGCTTCACAGGAAGGGTTGCCATATATAGTAGTATAAGATGCCCAATTAATTAAATTTGACTTTCAGATAAACAATGGAGAATTTTTTAATAAGAATGTTTCATGCAGTATCTGTGACGTGTTTATATGGAAAGTTAAATTTAACTGGGTGCCCTGTATTTTTATTTGCTAAAATCTGGCAACCCTGCTCATAAGGCCATAACAGCAAAGCTTGGGGCAGTGATGCAGGCTGAGCTTTGGCCCAGGCACCTCTGCAGAAGATGCTGGGCCCTCCTGGGAAATTGTTCCTGAGCAGGTGGCCACAGTAGAATAGAAAAGAAAAAAGAAGCCGTGTCTCTGCTGAGGTTGCTATTGCTTCAGCCCCCCTTTTTTAAATTCCAAAACTGCAGGCTCTCTGAACAGCTATTGCATTTTTATAGTAAATGTAATCTCCTATCTTCTGGGTGTAAAGGTTTCAGACAGCACCAATCACTGACAGAATCTCTCATCTCGCACTTTACTGTAAGCCCATACTGGGTAACCATGGCCTTTCTATAACAATGAGTAACAGACTTACTTGGGGAGGGTGCCCTAAAATGCAAAAGAAGGTGTCCATTTAGAATAATTACTGAATTCCACGATGGAGACAATCAAGAGCAGAATTACTACTAAAGAAAAACAAATTAGTGAAGGGAAGATGAACATAAGAAATGTTTCCAGGACTTAGAGGCAAAGGGATGAAAACTACAGGACCTGAAGTACAGATTTAGGAGATCCAATCTGTGCAAAATAATAACCTCATAAAGAAATAACAGTTCATATGGTGCAATGTTAACATCCAAAGAAAAAAGAGAAGAAAAACTTTCCTGCAATGAAAAAAGTGGTTATGTCACAGATCAAAAGACTTAATGGAAGCAGAAGAGAGCCTTGACATAGCCTGATCTTGTTTTAAAAAATAAAATATAAAATGTTGCAAGTGTTCAGGGAGAAAAAAAATTAGCATTACCAACAAATGGCAAAAACAGCCACTGCTCCAGGTAATAATCATGCTGGGACATTGAGCAAAGAAGGTCATGATGCAAGAATTCTGTTCCCAATGTATCATGTAATAAGGGCAGCAGAGAGGCATTCTCAGATATCCAAGAACTCTGGAAGGATACCACTCACATACCCATCCAAGACAGTTAATTGAAGATGTGTTTCAGTTGACTAAGACAAGAAAAGCATTTTTAATTTAAAAAAATGGGAGTTATTATATGAGATTAAAAATGAGCAGTGAAACTGGATAGACATAAAGTTTAAATGATAATAGTATTAAAGCTTAAAGCAAATATCAGGCATTATTCTAGAAAAGGCAATACATAGTATCAATTCAATTTTATATCATGATTTGAACCTAAATCCTATATTCTATAAATGAAAATGGAGAATTGATGGATGAAAGGAAAAGTAATGGGAATAAAATTTCTCATCTCACAGAGAGCAGAAACCTAATTTGTTATAATTATAGAAAATAGCTTAAATTTTTAAAAATTATAAACATACCAATTAATAGATTAAAAATAGGACATACATTACAAGATGATAAAACGAACATTAAGAACTGAGAAAAATGGGAACCAGCTGCGGCTCAATTGGTAGGGCTCTGGTTTACCACGTGGGAGGCCCCAGGTTCGGTTCCCGGGGCCTCCTGGAGAAGGCAAGCCGCCGTGAGCAGGCAAGCTGCCGTGTGGTGAGCTAACTCAGCGGGATGTCACAGCAGGGGGAGACAAGCAGACACAGGAAAATGCAAAAGCAAAATGAACACTGCAAGCACAAGCAGCAAGGGGGGGATATATAAATAAATAAAAATAAATCTTTGAAAAAAACTGAGAAAATATTGAAAGGAAATACATTGTCAAGGTACTAATGATGTTTATCACTAGGTATTACTTTTATGACCTGAAGAAAATATATCACTTCAAAAACAATTGCTATCTAATAAGCTAGAAACAGAGAAGGGTCACAGCCTCTGTGGCTCTCACAGATTATACTGTGAATGCCCAGACTCTTGCTCAGGAGATTGTCCATACTGGAGCTTTTTAGACACCAACAAGGTTAACCTTCCTCTCTGCATGTCAAACTTGTATAGAAGGCATTAGTTTCCTGGCACTTTTGCCTCCATTTTTTTTTTTTTCCAGCTTAAAACAACCATGGTGCCTTCCTGCACACCTGTGGGAAATCTGAAAAAAAAAACAAAAAACAAAAAGACTTTGCCACCCAAAACGTCAGTTCTGAAAGTAAGACACAGTGGCGGGTGTGCCACCTTTCCAAGATGGCCTCTCACTGCAATCTACATTATGCAAAGTGTCCTTCATTTTGACCTTGGCAGCAGACTTGTAGCCCGAGAGAGCGGTCATGGCTGATCTCAAATAATTCATTTTATATTAAACAAGTGCTAAATTCCATAGTAGTTCTTAACAGCAAGGGACTCTCAAAGGGCAAAAGACTGAATAAACTTAAACTTCAGGAAACAGCAAGCTCTTACTTGCAACAATCAATAGCCTTTTACTATGGAGAGCAACAAAACCTTTCTGGCTTCCTGACTGCAAGTCAAGTCTCTGATCCCCATTCTAACCATCATTCATTTTCAGGGCACTTTGATTCTGTGTCTCTCATGTGGAGGCAACAAGGTGCTGGCCCCTGTTTGAACTCAAGTCCCGTGGAGAAAAAGATTCCCCAACAGAGAAAATAAATACTTCCCAACTTCTTTGTTTGTCTTCCAGGCTCCCAGTGGGCACAGCACTCCTGCTCCCTCTGGGTAGTACTCTTCAACTCTCCCTGCTAATTAACCTCTCCTACCGGGTTGCCAAATGAGCTGCTGACAACCAGCCCTGAGCAACTAGAAAACTCCAGGACAGCAGACTGGATTGTTAAATTCTTCCATTAAGTGTAGGAGCAGAGAGCGCCTTTGGAGTTTTGCTTGGATGTAGTAGTGGTAGGTTGACAGCACAGTTAGAAAACGTAAAAGAATTTGTGCTAGACTAGCTCTCTAGCTACAGTCAGCACTCTCTTTTGGGATATTTTTCCAAATGGTAGATGGGTGTAAAAGATAACAAGTGAATTTGAGATTCTCTCAAAATCCAGTAGTTCTTTTCACAATGGGAAATGGAAAAGAATCTAAGAAATGCTAGGGACACTCTTGAGCTTTCAACTTTCCTACCTACTTCTCCCTTCCCCAACATAAACAGATCCAAACCAACTGACCTTTTTTGTGCTGTAGCTAAAGGATGATGGTGACTAACACATGTTTTACAAGTCATAGGGGCTCAATAAATATTTAAGAAGAATAAACACATTATTTTTTAATAGCATATTATAGTTTGTGAAAATACTATAATTTGTAGAATTAGCAAAAAAAAAAAATCAAGGAATCAGATGGAAATAATTAGTTAAAAGTAAAGCTTTAGTGAAACCAATTAAAAACACAGGTTTTTGGTGTGTGATTTTTAATATATAAAACCAATTTCCAGTACTATGTGTGGCTAGATAGATGAGTAAATTTTGGTGACCTTCAAAATAAAGCTCTTTTCTGTCAGGAGCACACCAGCATTTTCACTGGTCTATTGGTGGTTAGTGGGGCCAGTACATAGCCACATACATTGTAAGTAATTCACATCTTTGACACCTGTTTTCCTTTAGAACACAAGATTTGCTCTCTGCTTCTTCTCCAATTTGCCTCAACTATTATACTGGTTTTTCTATTTCTCCCTGATTTTCTTTATCTTTCTGCTCTCAGTCTTCATAAACTCTTTTTGGTTCCTTTTTGCCTTAAACACGACTGTTGACAAAACCAATGTTTTACTCTCATAACTGTTTATCCTTTCACCCCCACCTTAAAGCTTACCCTACCAGGTAAACTTTCATGCACAATGTTTGATTTGAGGGGTAGTTCCAAGTAAAATATTCCCCTAATTCTTGAAATTCTGACATTAGCACATTCTTTTGGATTAATGTCTCTGCTCATGGTTTCTCTTTATTTTGTATGTAATCCTTGATGGTATAATAAGATTGTAGATGTGTATTATCTCCTCTACCAACTCCCCTTAATTGGTATTGACCACCTGGAATGCTACATTGTGCAGGATTCCAAAGGGGACTTCAGCAGGAATTTTGGCCATGATTGATTTGTGATGATGTCTGCCATGGGCACAACATAGGAAAGAATTAGCAAAAGTGTTACATGTTTTTTGTCAGCTTCATCTGCTGACTCCTTTGTGTGAGTGTGCTTGTCAGTTCCCTTAACTTTCTGAGTGTCAGGAGAGATCTCTGAGTATATAAGATGGAGAAGAAATTTGAAAAGGAGGAAAATCCCAATGCAGAAAAGACTCTAAATAAAAAAACTTTATGTGCCACGATTTTTCTTTTTGATTCCCTGATTTGGCCCTGAATGCCTACCTTAAAAAAGTACTCAAATACAATCTTTCTTTCAAAAAGTGAAATTAAAAAGTGTCAAAATACACAAACAGACATCTGCACAACGATGTTCATAGCAACATTATTCACCATTGCCAAAAGTTGGAAACAACCCAGGTATCCATCAACAGACGAATGGATGAGCAACCTGTCTTCTATTCACACAATGGAATATTATGCAGCTGTAAGAGGAAATGAAGTCGTAAAGCATATGACAACATGGTTGAACCTGGAGGACATTATGTGGAGTGAAGCAAGCCAAAAGGACAAATGCGTTACTATGAACCAAATATATTGTGTAACATATTGTTTCATTGAAAAAAAACTTTATATGTATCCAGTACATTTAATGAGAAATATATATATATTTATTCATCTGTGTTTACTTTTTCATTTTTAATTGTTTATATTTTCAATTATTAAATGTACAAAATAAAGTCACACACAAAAAAGTGTCAAAATAATCATAGGGAATACCTAGTTCCCAGAGCATGTCAGCCTCAAGAAAAAACAAATTTATATATCACAGGTAGTCTGTGATTCATAATTTGGGGTGACCATATGTGAAAAAAAAATGAAAGCCAGAATGAGAATAGTGTACTTAATAAAATAGAGAGAATTAAAATTTTCTGAGCAGGAGCAGGTCAAGGAAAAAACTCTCTCACAACTCTTCTGATTCTTCTTCCCTCCATAAATTCCCTAAATATTAGTATCATTTAAAATTTTCTCCTTAAGCCATTTCACATCTCCTTTTTTTGTCTCTCCCTAGGAATCTCATCTGTGTAGTATGCCCCCCACCCCCGCTTTTCCCTCTCTTTTAGATGCCCAATCTAAAACTTGAAATTTGATCCCTTCAAAGTCACACTTATATATGCATTGGAATGGTAAAATCTGGATTCTGGAATGTTCTTCCTAAATTTTAAAACATCCCAAGATGAATTCATCATTTACACACAAAAGTCATTTTTTTTTCTATCTAACTTTCATGTTAATGCAACAACTACAACAGCCCAGTCACTAACCAAAGCCATGTTTGTTTTACCTCCAGTTTTCCTTTCTTGTCATCCCTAATGCACAGGTGCCATTTCAAGTCCTCAAATCCTATTTTTGGTTCTATTCCAATTAACTCCTAAATTTATCTTTCTTTTGAGATTCTTCTTTTCTTTTCAATCCATATTAAATATGACTATCAGGTTTATCATTTTATAGTACCATTCTTTTTTAAACTTTAATTTTAAAGAAGATTTAGATAACAAAAAAGTTACATTGAAAATATGGGGATTCCCATTTACCCCACCTCCTCCCCCTCTCACATGCCCCCCACATCTTACATTAGTGTGGTACATTTGTTATAAATGATGAAAATTATTAGTCTATAGTTTACATTTTGTACTGTACAATTTTATAGATTTTGACAAGATGTGTAATGGCCTGTATCTGTTATTACAATAACATGCAGAACAATTCCAATGCCCTAAAAATGCCCTATGATCTACCTATTGTTCCCCGCCCCCCTTCAGTACCTCTGGTGACCACTGTATATCAATGTTACAAGTTCTTCTATTACTTCAATAATAATAAGTCTACTTTGGTCCATGGTTATATTCCCCCCTTATGTTTGTTCATTCCTCAATCTTGAGGATTTGGAGATGGTGATGCCTGCTTTACTTCAGATTGAGAGGGGCTTAGATCTTCTGCGATAGATGAAAGGATCTGTTTTGCTTGCAGTTGTAGATACTCTCTGCTTTTTGGGATAGAAATTGTCTGTCATTATCATTTTGTTAGGTGTCCTGGGCAAGTCCAATGACTAGAGGGTAAGTGTTGGCTGTAACTCTGCTGAGATTCAGGGCTCAACTGGCATATGAACAGACTGAATATTTAAGTCTCTGGGACATATATTTAATGGGTATCATGCTAATTATAGGCCCAAATAAAAGTGGTAAGATAATCATGTGTAGGGAAATTATAAATGAGTCTGTTATATTAGGGAAATAGGTTGTCACATATTCCAAGGTAAGGCCTGCCAAAAGGGTGCTGATTTCAAGAGATTGTGTGCCTTGCCTATAGTATCCAGATGGCTCTAGAGACTTCAGGAGCACCCCTATTTGTGGTTTTGTTCCCTGTGGCAGTTAGTGAAATCTGCCTGACACATGCATAAGGTGTAACCTCTGGAATGACCTCCCAACTCATTTTGAAATCTCTTAGCCACAAAAACTCTTTTGTATTTAATATTTCGCCCTTTTGGTCAAGGTCTTTTTCCAAATGCATCACTGGTTGGAGCTTGCTAATAATCCCTTGGTGCCAGGGAGACTCATCCCTGAGAGTCATGTCCCATGTTGGGGGGAAGGTAGTAAGTTTATTTATTGAGTTTGGCTTAGAGAGAGGCTGCATTTGAGTAACAAGGAGATTTTCAGGGAGTAACTCTTAGGCAATAGATTTTATTAAGTTTCAATTTTCCAACAATAAGTTTCATAAGTACAAGCATTACTATCAAGGGCTTGGTGTATTGGTCTGTTTTCTTTCATTAGACACTGCCTATGTACTGTAGAGATTCTTGCCACTCTCTCAGAGTATGTAGCAGGACTCCCCAGGATAGGAATTTAATATTTTGTTGGTTATTGTGTGGGTCTCTGCCCACTGAGATAACACCTTATGACAAGATGAATACATATTCCACAGAGGCATGCCCCAGGTGCGCCCTTCCCCACACATCCCCCCACCACTGACATACTGTACAAGTGGCCCTTCCCAGCCATATTGTCAATAGAACACTCCCACAATTGTATTCTCCAACACAGTCCACAGTTCTAATCTTAGTTTTTCCTTGTTCAGAAACCTGCAGGAACTGCTCACTACCTACAGAAGAAAGTACAGAACCCTCAAGCAGCATTCAGGATTCTCCATGATAATTCAAGCCTATTCATCTATCCATCCATCCATTTATCTGTTGGAGGTTGAATCATATCCCCCCACAAGACATATTCAAGTCCTAATCCTTGATCCTGTGGGTGGGAGCTCATTTATAAAGGAGATCTTAGTAGATCCCCTTAAGATGAGGCCAAATTGAATCAGATTGTCCTTAATCCAATAAGACTGGAGTCCTTATAGGCAAAGGAAATTTGGACAAGGTAGTAGAAGCCAGATGAGGAGACAGAAGGAGACAGAGAACCATGTGATGGAGGCAGATATTGATTGCCAGCTAGCTACCACAAGGATACAACAGACTTCAGAGAAGACATGGCCTGCCAATATGATGCCTTGATTTTGCATTTCTAGCTTCCAAAACTGTGAGACAATCAATTCCCAATTTTTAAGCCAGCCAGTGTGTGGTATTTGTTATAGCATCTCTGGCAAACTAAGATATCATCCATCCTTCTTTTCCTTCCTTTCTCCTTCCTCCTCAGTTCTTTCCTTCTTTCCTTCCTTCCTTCCATCCTTCCACAAGTACTTATTATGTGATTATATGCCCAGTATATGCTAGACCTTAAGATTACTAAGCCAAATAAGAAACAGTTGCTTTCCTTATGCAGCCTAGTAAAGGTAGATATGTGTCCATAAAATTACAATACCATGCAATGAGTGTGATCACAGAGGTAAGGCTAACTGCCATAAAAATACAAAGGAAGAAACAACTCCTCAGGGAAAGGAGAGAGATTGTTGAGATGAGCGTTCACATAAAATGTGACACTGGCTTTGAGTATTAAAGGATGAAAACGAGTTCTCTTAGGCCTTATCTCTTGCATTTTCCAGACACACCAGATGACTCCCTTCTCTGTGAACATGTTCCTAAAGTGCATTTGATCATGCTTTTTAAAATTGGCCTAGAAGTTTCCCTTTCCATCTTAAATCCTTGCAGTTCTATCCAATCTGTAATATTCTTTCAAGTTCTACTTTTTCCATCAAGCTTTTTCCTACTACTTCTTCCCCACTTACCAACTGGAAGATGTATGTGACCTGTTCTTTCTTTTAGCTTTATTTGTGACTTTTCTGGAATGTCACATTTTACCCTGCATTGGTCATTTTTGTGTGTACTTCCCTATTTACCAGACTACAAGCTTTTTCAGTGGAGTTAACATAATTTATTCATCTTCATCTCTTTTATCCAGCATCATTTCTACCTCTCTTTTAGCCTAGGTTCCATCAAAAACAGAACCTGAAAAAAAAGTGTATGTGGGAGCAGTTTACTTAGGGATGTGGTATACAAGAGGCACTCTAGTAACAGTACAGAGAAAATGCTCAATAAATGTTTGTTGAAGAAATGTGCGAATAAGTAAAACAATCTAACCTATTATAAGTCCCTGGAGGACAGACATCCTGTCTATTCTATAAGCCCAGTGCTTATATAGCAAATATAGGCCTCAAAGATTTGTTGAACGAATGAATGTGCTCTGCTCATGTGCTTTGCCCAGCATGAATCCTTGGTTTTCTGATTGTCCTCTGCTGACTGGCCCATGCCCTCTCCCCTGGTCAGAGAGGTCTAATAATAACATTGAAACTCTTAACAGATAAAATGCTCCCTAAATTGCTACGATATTTACTTTATCATGATGTACATAATCAAATTAACATGTTTCAAATGATCATATCTGATCAATTCCGAGGAGAAAACTAAAAGTTCACTGTTCATCTATTATTAAAATTCTGACCTATGTGTTTTAGGAGATGAAATTGAGATCCCAAGTGATTTGCCCAAGGTCACATGAGTAGAAAATAGCAAAGCCAGAATTTAAAATTAGATTTACCTGACTCCAAAGCTCCCGTTATTTTCACTATCCCAAGCTGACCTGGCTTTCCCTGATCTCAAAATCCCCCACTTACCAGTTCAAGATGATTCCTATATTTTCACCATCCTGCTGGCTTTGAATTGTTTCTAGGTTTCCCAACACCTTGTGATAGGAATGCCACCCACTTATGCTGCGCTGACCTCCGTCTGGTCCTCATCAGTGTGATTTTACCTTCATCATCTCTTCAGGGCACTTGCCCTTTCTTTGCCACCTTCCAACACCATATGGTACATTCTTATGCCACATGGCTGCCATACATCCTGCCTCCTTATGCTCTCCATTCTCTTAATTCCCTGCATATACACTTTGACAATTTTTTCCTGCTTTTGAATTTCTGATCTCCACTTTCATCCCAGGTTTCACTGCTGTGCACTGTTCTTTCTCATTTCATGGCAGTCTATACAGTTTTGATTGCAACATATGTCTATAATTCCTGCCTGATACATGGGACATCCATCACTCTGCTGACACCACATAAATTCTGTGCATACGTTATGGATTTCAGAGGAAGGGAGGACACTTAACAACCAAAATGAGCTGACATTGCTTTACAGGTTGATTTGGGGGCCCACCAGCCCCCTATAAAAGAGCATCATTTAAACACACAGCGGATCCTGAGACAAAAGATTTTTATTTAATTTCAAGTGATCAAATTATATATGTATACACAAATAAAAATGCACATACAAAACACATATGTCCTTTTCCTTTCATTTCCAAATTTGTATTACTCTATTTTTAAATACTAAAATGTTTAGATGAACAATAACCTTCAATATGCTCAACATCTAAATTGAATAATTGCTAACTTTTGCCACATCTGCTTAAGGCATCTATAAATGTATGTTGTTGTTGTTTTTTATGAGCCATTTTAAAGTCAGTGAAACACATCAAGATGCTTTAGCATATAACTCCTAAGAACAAGGACATTTTCATATGTAACCATAACATACCATTATCATAAAGAAATTAACAGTAATTCCATGATATCATCTGAATAGTGGTCTATGTTCAAATTTCTCCCAAGTGTTCCTCAATGTTTTTTATAGCTTTAAAAAATCCAGGATTAATGAAGTTTCATACATTGCATTTGAGTGTTTTGTCTCTTTTAATTTATAACAACAGCCCTCCTACCTGTTTCTTCCTTCCCTTATTTACTGTAAATTGTAAGCTATGTTTAACATATTATGTTCTTGCTAAACATATTTGAGAGATTATTTCATAGATGATGATGTGTCATAACTGATAAGTAGACTTCAAATTGCCTCACATCAGAGCATATAATATCAGGCTTGTCCCACTATTTGCTCCCTTGGTTAGGGTGGAGAATGCCAGCTGTCTCCACTATAAAGATACATTTTCCCCCATTGCAGTGAGCAAGGTGTTGTGAGCCGACACTTTGACAGGCTGTGGATTACCTGCTCCCCAGACCATTTCTCATGATCCTTGCCTGAATTATTTTATTGGGGGGTTGCAAAATGTTGATTTTTCTAAGTTTATTATTCCTTCTAGATAGAAGTACTGTGCCTGGAATTCTTCTATAAAGGGAATCTTCCTCTCATCAACTAGATATGAACTATATTTCTTCCTGTAACAGCAGGATAAAAACTTATTTCTTTCTCTTTAATGACCAATTTTCAAAGTAAGAGACTGTTATAATCATCAGCTCCAATGGAGGAAGATGAGCCCCCCCCCCACACACACACACTTTCTTTTCTTTTAGACTCATGGATTTTATTTGTCCTATTCTTTATAATTATTAAAATTAGGATTCTAATTTGTGTTCAAATTATCCCAGTTTGGGCCAAGCTAGCTTCTGTTTCCTTTTGATAAATCGACCTTAGAATTGGAGTGTTTTGCTGTTTTCTGGCACAAGATGATCCAGGCTCCCCATGTTCTTTGCTTCCCAGGACCATTTTAGCAAGGAACTTAACTAATTTTTATGTTTACATGAAAAAGAACTGTGTCCATAATTTGTAGCAGGTCATTCCAAAAATATGCTTAATGTAATGCAGATACATGAATCCCAGAAATCAGGTCTAATGATGACAAGAAAGCAGTCACAAGCCATTGCCCAACTTCATGTTTCACTCCACCGATGAAAAATTAGCACACCAGGCAGATAGAAGGGAAACCCGACATGACTCCCTGCCCATACCCTGTGACGTGTAATATGTAAAAATAATAGGAGGAAGAGTGGAGGAACACTGACACCATTACAAATAAAAAAGCTCAAATTACAGGAAAATGTTAAATGTCATACCGAGATAGTCATAAAATAGGCTACAAAATTCCTAAAAGAAAAGAACTTTAAAAATTTACCAAAATGCTATAATTTAAAATTCAAGGGAAATAATAATGGCACCAACTTAATACTGGTTTGGTATCAGTCCAGATCATAAAGAAGCAATAAAATAAAAATCTGATATGCTGAACCAAGGTGAAATAGAATTCTAAAATATCTAATTCTACATTCAATATCAGAGCTTATGGTCATTATGATCAGTACATTGAAAATAAGTCTTTTCTACCACAGAACACCAACAGTTAGATTTTCAGAATTTGTAATAAATGTCGGAGACGAAACTAACTCACAGAAAATTTAGTAAGTCCAGGCTTTCAAAAGATATAATAGCATCAATGAGAATGCTGATAACATTAGAGTCTGTTTATCATACTGAGGCTTCCACATAAATAAAAGCTTTTCAAAAGAGCACAAGCATCCTACAAAGGTTAAGTGAACTGCAGGAATTTATAACAAAAACATTTAGACTTTCCCGGAACAAAATAAAGTTAATGGATCGCTCATGTAGCTGGAATTCAGAGAAGCAGAGCTCAAACAACTCTAAACAGATGTTAATAAGGATAATGTAGAAGAGGAAATATGCCAGCTTGTTTTTCAGGGACAAAAAACAGTGATATTTTGGTCAGCTGAAACCACAGCTTTGATGTGTTATATGTTAATAAATTAACTAAGGCAGTGCTATTTTTTTCTATGTCTAGAAAGAGGTAAGATGGACAGCATCCACCATATTTACATACATATTTATCCTCATATGCACATATGTATTGCCCCGCACAGTTTTAAAAAGAATACCAGGAAGACAAATTTGTCAGTTGTCATCTTCTCTGAGACAGCAACCACTTCTGCCAGCGGTCGTTCCTCCGGGATTTTAAGAGCATCAGTTCCACAGCTGGAGGGAAAGTGGCTTAAAGCTATTGAGCTGAGCTCACATTCCTTTCACAACATCTAGGGTTTGCCATTAAGTTAGGAACCATTTTTCACGTAAGGCATTCATGATACTTGGCCAACCGCAGTGCTGCATCCAGTCAAGGCTGCTAGGAATGAAAAAGAACTGGGCACTCCATTCCACTCGACCTTTCACCAAAAGGAATGTGTATGTGTGACTCTCATATACAACCAATAAAATTCTTATCTCAGCTCTTTGAAAACTCATATAAAGAGCCAAGAATAAGTCAGTGATGAAAATTGTGGCAATTCTAGACATTTCCACACAGCTTCCAAAGTAATGTGATCATAAAGTCTAAAAAACAACCACAATAAAAAGTGATGACAAGAAACTTCAGCCTGGAAGAGACAGTGGCTTAGACCAGATTTCTTAAAGGTCACCAAATTTCTCACACCATTTTAATTAGTAATGGATTGGAAGCAACTATTTATGATGGTATGAGATCTTGGTTGCTTCCCTAGCAGTTGTCTATTTTATCAGCAATCTATGCAGATGTTATACTGTGCAACTGATACTTTTAGTTTTCAAATTAATAAAATTTTCATAGACATTGGTGACATTGAATGATTACTCTCTGGGCTTAAAGGCAATCTCTCCTCTTCAGTTGAAATCATTGATGCTTTCATGACTAGTTTAGGGGCCTGTTGGTTTTTAATCCCAGATTATTGTATGGATTGATTTTGTTGTGCCTAGACATTTATGAAGTCAAAAAAGAACACTTGTCAGCAAGCCTTCTCTCTCTAGACTCTTGCTGATAAAGAGGACTTCATTATGCCCTACCATGACCTACAAAGCCTTCAGAGTCTGACCTCAAACTATTACCAACATCATCTCTTATGGTTGCCCTTTTTGGACCCTATGGTGTAAATTGCTTATCACTTCCTGCAGGGCCCACATCCTTGCCTTTGACTATGCCGAGCTAGTTGCCTGGGATACCATTTCCTGCTCCTATACCTAAAGAGCTACCTGTTCTTCAAAGACCTGCTCAGCTTGTCTCTCTACTGAGAGCTTCTCTGACTCTTCTAAGCACACACCATCTCTTCTGCTATATATTCCCTTTGCTCATATTGTTAGGAAGCAAGAAAGAAGGGAAGGAATGGAGGGATGGAGGAGGTGCAGAAGGAAGAAGGGAGAGGGGGTAGAATGTAGCCAGAAGTGATGACAAGTGGTAGGTGAGTGTAATGGTTTGGCAGTTTTATGTAATTATGAATTCCAAAAATATAAATTGAATCATGCTTGCAAAATTTATCTGCCAATCTGGGCATGATTGGGTTATGATCAGGGCGTTGACTGGGCAACATCAGTAGGGTGTTGAGCCCCGCTCCTCAGTGGGTGTGGTCTCAAGTATAAAAGGCAAGGCAAAAGGCAGAGGGAGCAGATTTGAGAAGCAGATATTTGAGAAGCCGTTCTGATGTTGGAGAGGACGCCCCAGGAGAAGAGAAATGAGCCATTCGCCTGATAGTCTATAGCTGACCTTGTGGAGGAAACGCTAAGCCCAGAGTGAAACACAGCCCCGGGAGGAGAGGAACCCAAAGGGCCTGAGCCCTGGCAGATGTTGGCAGCTGTCTTGCTCCAACACGTGGACTTTGGTGAGGGAAGAAACTTATGCTTTGTGGCCTGGTAACTGTAAGCTTCTACCCCAAATAAATACCCTTTATAAAGACCAACCAATTTTTGGTATATTTGCAAAGGCACCCCTTTGGCTGACTAATACAGTGAGGATAGAGATATTTCTTAAAAACAATTAGAGGGCAGCTGCTTTAACTTCTTAGAAGGCTCCCTAGGTCTGTGGCTATAAAGATGTTGACAGCAGGCTTGTTCTTTCTTCAAATTTTGATATCACTAACGTAATTTTGGAGCATTTAGTTTCTGATATGAGGGAATGCTTTACAAATAATACTAAATGAGAATGTGTTATCTTATAGGTAAGACAATATGCAACCTCTAGAGTAAAATATTTCCTTACCCTTCACAAGTCCTTTCAGTTAAGGGAAAAAGGAAGTGTAAAAGTGACTGTGTACCAAGAAATTATAGGTGATGTGCAGAAGTGTGTACGGGGTACTGTAGGTGTATGATAGAGGGAATGGATGATTCATCCTACGTATCGTGGTTAGAGGGGAGAATCAGGAAAATCTTCCTAGACAAGGTAATGTTTTAGGTGTATCTTGGAAAATTCTCCTGCTGCT
>PVKH010017842.1:0-15299 GCA_004027955.1 Chaetophractus vellerosus | reverse complement strand
TGCTTCCCATGTACGAAGTCCTGGATTCAATCCTCAGTACCTCCTACAAACAAAACATAACAAAAAACATACACCATGGACCCCTGGGGTCCCCCAAACCCTTTGAAGTCCTGATCCATGAAGCTAAAACTAATTCCATAATAATACTAAAATGTCATTCCCATTTTCATTCTTATTCTTTCATAAGTCCATAATGGAGTTTTTCTGAGGCTACATGATGTATGATGATCACTCTGATGACTAATGAGATATATACTTCTGTATTCTTGTGTTTTCTACTATTTCCTAAGGTAGTAGGTTTAGAGTATAATTTCAATTTCCAGAGATTCTCAATTTTTTTTCTTTCTCACTGAGGTACCAGCGGCCAGGGAATGAACCTCATTCCCCATATGTGGGAAGCTGGCACTCAACCACTGAGCTACATTGGCTCCCTTGAATTGTTTTTTCATTTTTTTTTAAGATTTATTTTTATTTATTTATTTCTCTCCCCACCCCTCGTTGTTTGCGCTCACTATCTGCTTTCTCTGTGTGCTCGTCTTTTTAGTGCCAAACCCAGGACCTCCCATTTGGAAGGGAGGCACCCACTTTCTTGAGCCACATCTGCTCCCTGCTTGTTGTGTCTCTCGTTTTGTTTCCTCATTGTATCATCTTGTTGCATCATCTTTTTATATCATCCCATTGCGTCAGCTTGCTGTCTTGCTTGTCATCTTTAGGAGACACTGGGGAACTAAACCCAGGACCTCCCATGTGGTAGGTGGGCACCCAGTTGCTTGAGCCACATCCACTTCCCCTGAATTGATTATTACGTTTGTTTCTGCTTGTTGTTTGTTTCTGTTTTCCTTAGGAGGCACCAGGAACCAAACCCATGTGGGAAGCAGGTCCTCAACCGCTTAAGCCACATCTGCTCCCACCGCTGTGTTCTTGTTTCTTGTCTTTTTTTTTTTATTCCTTTGTGTGTGTGTGTGTGTGTGTGTGTGTGTTCTTACTAGTTATCTTAAACTTGCTATATCTCTGTAATCTCGTTATTGTCCAATAAATCATGGCAGTGCTACTTTTAATGATACAGTAACTTATTGAATTAAAGAGTTTGCTGCAAATTTGAATACTTAGTTAAAATCTTATCTGAGGAATTGTAATTTTATTCAACAAATAGATGAATCTACAGATGTGGTTAGACTTAGTATTTTGTTTGGATTCATCTGGTAATGGAGCCAGTAAATCATTGATCATCTTTTATGTGACTGCTTGGCAGTAAACACAAATGATGCTGACATAAAGTTGAAGAACTTTTTGAATTTTATAGTTTATCCTAGAACAACTAGGATGCAAAAACAAAGGTGTATGAAAAACAGATTGGCAGTTCCTCAAAAAGTTGAACACAGAATTACCATAAGATCCAGCAATTCCACTCCTAGGTATATACACAAAAGAATTAAAAACAGGGGCTCAAACAGATGCTTGTATGCCAGTGTTCATAGCAGCATTATTCACAATAGCCAAAAGGTGGAAACAACCCAAGTATTCGTCAACAGATGAATGGATAAATAAAGCGTGGTATATCCATACACTGGAATATTACTCAGCCATAAAAAGGAATGGGGTTCAGATACATGCTATGACATAGATGAACTTTGAAAGCAGTATATTGAACGAAATAAGCCAGGCCCGAAAGAACAAATACGGTATGATTCCATTTATATGAAATATCTGGAATAAGCAAATTCATAGAGACAGAAAGTAAATTAGGGTTTACCAGGGGTTAGGGAAAAAGAGGAATGAGGAGTTATTGCTTAATGGGTACAGTTCTGTTTGGGGTGATGAAAAAGTTTTAGAAATGGGTGGCTGGGTTTGAATGTAATTAATGCCATTGGATTATACACTTAAAAGTGGTGAAAATGGCATTTTTATGTGATGTATGTATGTTACCACAATTTTTTTAAAAACACGTATATATTATATATACGTAGAGAGCATTTATCAAAACCCATAGCACTACACAACGCAAAAAGGGAATCCTAATAATATAAACATGGACTTTAGTTAACAATAATGCATCAATATTGCTTCATCAATTACAATAAATATACCAATATGTATTATGTATATTGTATTATACATTGTAAGATGTTTTAATAATAGGGAAGACTGTGAGTTGGGAGTATATGGGAACTCTCCATAGTATCTGCTTAATTTCTGTAAACCCAAAACTGCTCTAAAAAGTCTATAAAAAAAGGAACAAAAATGACAAGTTGAGATATAAGAAGACTATCATAATGACCTTAGCCCCTTTGAACATACTAGAACATTCTGTCTTCAAAGGAGGCTTTTAATTCTAAGGTAAACTCTTCTTCCTGCTTTGAGTAACTTTATTTTAGCAGGTAGAGACGTAAACGTTTTTACTTTCAAATAGAGGGCATTTAATAAATTGCAGACACTTTAAACTTTGTCTATACCTATAGTTAATACTTAAAGAGTATGACTTCCTGCAAGATGCATGTCAGATCAGTTTTGAGTTTTACTTTTGCTTTGGTATTCCTCATCAAGCTTATCTCTCTTGGTTTCTTACCTACAGGGAAGTGTGGGAAATGGAACTGGACAGGCTCAAGAATCAGGATGGCGAAATAAATAGGAACATTATGGAAGAGACAGAGCGGGCCTGGAAGGCAGAGGTGAGATCAAGATAGCTGATATCTTGAAAGCCTTGATTTTTGGGCTCCCAGATGGTATATACTTTTGGTATAGCATTAAAAGAAAACCACTAAGCCTTTATTTTAACTATCTAAGGGTAGCTTCGCCTATGTTAAAGTTAATAACTTTGTGTGGTTTCTTTAGATCTTATCACTAGAGAGCCGGAAAGAGTTGCTGGTATTGAAACTAGAAGAAGCAGAAAAAGAGGCAGAACTGCACCTTACTTACCTCAAGTAAGTACCTTCCCATTCTAGGGTTTTAGTAGTCTTGCAGGGTGTTTTTTATGTTTTTGAAACCCTAGGCCAGCATGTCTGTCACTTACTCTAGATTCACAGGAATTTTAAGGCCATTTCTGTCAGTTCAATAGTAAACTTCTCAGTGATTTCCCTTTACATATTCTAAACTTCCTTAGTCTCTAAATATTCCTTTCTATAGTCTTACAGTTTTTCACTTTGTTTTTTTTTTTTTTGCGGTCCCGGGGCCGGGATTGAACTCAGGACCTCATACATGGGAAGCAGGTGCTCAACCACTCGAGCTACATCCGCTCCCTAGTTTTGCAATTTTTATTGGATTTTTTCCATTTGGATAAATTGTATCTGTTATGCTATCAAAGCATAACAAAGGTCTTTGGAGACTTGTTTCTTTTTTGTCCTTTCTCTTCTTTCTTCTATGGAATTTGGAGGACCCTTGTGGCATTTTCATATAGACAGGAGTTCTCTCTTTGTGATTGGTTCTCTTTGTCAAATATTTGATTTAAAAGATGATGAAGTTGAAGGGAGACAAAGTACTTAGAATCTTGAACTTCTTCTGTACCTGCTCATGCCTAATTTCTCAAGGCCTATTAGCCAGCTACTGTTTTGCTCTTTTAGAGACTCAGGGGCAGAAATTTATTTAATTCTATAAGTTCTTGTTGGTTTTTTGAAAGGTCAACACCCCCAACACTGGAGACCGTTCGTTCCAAACAGGAGTGGGAGACTAGACTGAATGGCGTTCGGATGATGAAAAAGAATGTTCGGGTAAGTGTAATAATGGGTGATCACTCAGGCAGTGAGCCTGGCTTAAACATTTCTGGTGATAGGGAGGCAGCCTTATGCATTGCCACTTAGGGACTCTTCTACTACTCCCCTTGTTTTCCTGATAATGGATGGTGCTCTGTTTCTGGAGAGGCTCACTCTGCTCAGCAGTAATGAATAATCCTTCCTTTTCTCTCTTCTGTAGGACCAATTTAATAGTCATATCCAGCTAGTGAGGAATGGAGCCAAGCTGAGCAGCCTTCCTCAAATCCCTACTCCTACTTTGCCTCCACCCCCATCAGAGGTAAGAGTGCTTGCTGGCTTTGGGGAGTCTATCTGTCTGTGTTGGTGGCAAAGCCAGAGTCTTCTTGCTTGTTCTTTTTATGAAGATAGTGGGATCATCCCTATTCAGTGCAAGAGTTGCTCATTGATTTCTCTCCAGTTTCCTAAACTTTCTTTTTCTTCCTTTCTCTCTTGTTGTCTACCTCTGCCCCTCTGCAGACAGACTTCATGCTTCAGGTGTTTCAACCCAATCCCTCTCTGGCTCCTCGGATGCCCTTCTCCATTGGGCAGGTCACAATGCCCATGGTTATGCCCAGTGCAGATCCCCGTTCCTTGTCATTCCCAATCCTGAACCCTGCCCTTTCCCAGCCTAGTCAGCCTTCCCCACCCCTTCCTGGCTCCCATGGGAGAAATAGCCCTGGCTTGGGTTCCCTTGTTGGCCCCCATGGTCCACACATGCCCCCTGCCGCCTCCATCCCGCCTCCCCCAGGCTTGGGCGGTATTAAGGCTTCTACTGAAACTCCCCGGCCCCAACCAGTAGACAAACTGGAGAAGATCCTGGACAAGCTGCTGACTCGGTTCCCACAGTGCAATAAGTAAGTATCTTTAAAGATTAACTTAAAAATATTTGTCAGAGTAATGTTTATGGGTTAAAATAGGGATGGGTTCATGGGTGTTTCCCATGGGTATACCGTAGAATCTCTCTCTTCCCTCAACATTTTCCTTCCCTAGGGCCCAGATGACCAACATTCTTCAGCAAATCAAGACTGCACGCACCACCATGGCAGGTCTGACCATGGAGGAACTGATCCAGCTGGTAGCTGCACGACTGGCAGAACATGAACGGATGGCAGCAAGTACTCAGGTCAGAAAAACTACCTGGGGAGAAGTCAGGCCTGCTGAGATGTTGGGGAAGAGGCAGATTTCAGAAAAAATTGTGGTGGGAAGAAGCATTGCAGCCAGGGGTATCTAGTCTGTCTTCTTCCTTTGCTGGACTGGGAAATGAATGATTCCTTTTTGTTGTATGCTCAGTTACTCAGACTTTCTTCCCTTACTGACAATGTTTCTGCCCACAGCCACTTGGTCGGATCCGGGCCTTGTTCCCTGCTCCGCTGGCCCAAATCAGTACCCCGATGTTCTTGCCTTCTGCCCAAGTTTCATATCCTGGAAGGTCTTCACATGTAAGACTCTTTCTTTGAAAACTGAGATATGAAGCTGGGGGTTAAGAGGGGAGTGGGTTTACAGGCAGCAAAAAGAAACCATCATCTCATCACCTGGGTTGTTTGCAGCCCCAACTAGGAAAATGAAGTAATTGAGGCAAGAATCTATAGCTGAACTTTTATTGCTTTTGGTGTAAAATCTTTTTTCTGGATGGAGACAATAGATGGGAACATGGGCATAAAAGGCACAGGACTTAGAGGTTACTTACCGTTTTGACCATGTGTCTTCTTTCTGCAGGCTCCAGCCACCTGTAAGCTGTGTCTAATGTGCCAGAAACTTGTCCAGCCCAGTGAGCTGCATCCAATGGCATGTACCCATGTGTTACACAAGGAGGTGGGTGCTACACATCTTCCTTGTTCTCCACATTTTCTTTTCTGTTAGCTTAGATAATTTAATTTTTCTTGAACCATTTATTGTGTTAACACTAATCATTAATATCTAAATGCAAGGTTTTTAGTAAATTATAGCTTAAATATCAGCAGAACTCAGAAGACTGCAACTAGGATCTCCCAGCTTCCATTTACACCATTCCCTTTAGGGGACTAGATAAGCAGTTCTTACTAGAGCACTGATAAGTCACTTTCTTGGAAAATTGACACTTAGAGATAATCCCACTGATCTAACCCTTGTTTCAAATTTGGCATTGTTAAGAGACTTTGCTGAGTATAAGATTAGTAATAATGCATTAACAGAATAGCCTGAAGGCCTGCCTATTAGAGATTATCTTCACAAATTGACAAGTTATTCCTTTTATTATATTACCTGCCAAAGTTAAGTCTCTCTGCATCAGGGATTACACCTTCTTTTTTTGTTTTGCTTCATTTTGTTTTTCCAAGAGGTGGAAACTGAATTTAATTTTAAATTCTTGGTAATGGAAAGTCCTGAATAAGATTTGAGGATGATGGTATTAGGAGATGGAAGTTCACCTTAGCCTAAATGGATAAGGGGGAATAAGCCACACTAGATATTCAACAAAAAAGCAGCTTCACACTATCGTTAGTAGACTGTTAATTTTTCCTATAAAAAGGACAGGTTCCCCTGCTCTGGAGATTCTTTGGGGGTTACAAGTCAATGAAATAGCCCTTCTATCCCTCCACGGTAAGAGCTTTTCCAACTTTGTATACATTTCTTAGACCATGTTGAACCTTAATGGCTCCTTCAACCCTTCCTTCCCTCCATTTTTCCAGGTAAGCCTGAGGTGTGTCTTTCTTTCTTTCTAGTGTATCAAATTCTGGGCCCAGACCAACACAAATGACACTTGTCCATTTTGTCCAACTCTTAAATGACGGATCTGTCTGGGGAGGAAGAAGAAGAGAAACTGATGTGAACAGGAAGGAGCGGGTTCAAGATTTCTAAAACTATATATTTATACAGTGACATATACTCATGCCATGTACATTTTTATTATATAGGTAATGTGTGTGTATAGAAAGTCTGTATTCAAATGTTCGTAAATGAAAGTATGTATATTGTGCAGAAATGGTCTGTTCTCCCTCATCTTGCAATTCCTTTTGGAGATGCAGATTGCAGGGAAGATGATTAGTTTGGCCTTGAAATTACGATATTCCTGCCTAGGGCTGTTTTCAAATACAATATAAAAACCATTTAGGAAGTTGCTGTTGCTCTAAAGCTATCCTGCTTTGATTTGGCTCAGCCTCTAATCCATTTTCTTAAGGCTCCTGTATGCAGGTTTGAACCCTGGTGCTTACCCGCTGTCCAACCAGATGCCTTGCTTACTGAAAGCCTCAGGAAGCCTCCGTGTTTTTCTAGCCACTCTACTCCTAACGGATAAAATGAGACTCTGAGGGAAAAAAATAAGTAACCCTAATGGTTTGACTTTTCATTGAATATTTTACTGTAACGCTCATTGTTTGTACAAGACATTAGGTTTACAGAATATTCTGTTTTACATCAGCAAAATTCACAGTCCAAGAATAACAACATAACCAGGTCTCATTTCTCCCCATAATCTTCTGTCCATCCTCCTTCCTGGATACAGGCATCCATTTAGAAACTGGCACAATCCACAAGTTTTTCCTGGGCCAAGCCATCCCTTGCCACCACTGACTTGGCTTCTAATGAAGTTCTGACAGACCAACCTTGTGAAGTTCTCACCTCTTCCCCTTCACTTCTGGTCTCCTAGTCTAGTTACCCCCCCCCTCCCTGCTGAAGGTTAAGGCAGTTGGTTCACAACCAAGTTGTTTGGTGACCTTGGATGAGCTCCAGGCAGGCACTGGGGTGAGGAGATGTCTGTGCAAAATTACTTACAGAATGATCTCGGGATGCTGAGTTTTAATTTTTCGAAGCAAAAAAGCTATGGGGTGACTTGTTTCCTGTTCTGGGAAAAATGGAGACCAGAGTGACATGAAGAAGGGAGGTTGGATTTCAAGTTTATAAATTTTTTCTTCTGTGGATAGCTGTATGGAACCAGATCATTTTTCCACCTATGCTTATTTAGCTTCTGGGTTTTAGGTTCATACCTGGGAAGCTAGGTATGATTCTATTAGAGCTTTGAATCTTTTCCTATCCTTTTATCTTTACGCCTGCAGGAAATGGCTTCAGCTCCCTTCTTTTTTGGAATCAATCAAGTAAAAAATGTTAATCAAAAAAGAAAAATTGGCTCCAGGGAAGAACATTATATTACCAACAGCTGATTTTTTCCCATTCTGAGACCCAGAAATGCTTGCTAGCACTGGCAATACATATCAGGGTAGCAAAGGCTTTTCCTTTCAGGGCCAACTAAATTCTCTCCTCTTTGTCTTTGATACTCTCTCCCTTCTTTGTCTTTCATCCTAGATGGAGTCTTTCTTTTCTCTTGCCTTCCTTGCCCACGCTTATTGACTAGCATCAGTTTAAGCAGCTGGACTTTCTGGGTCCTCCTTGACATCTAGAAGGTGATTAGTACTCCACTGCTGTAGACGTCAGATGACCTAGTCTCTGGTTAATGAAATATTAATGTCTCCAGTTTGGTAGCTGTAATGAACAAGAACTGTGGCAAAATGGAAGACCAGTTCCTTTATTCTTTTCATTTGGGGGATTCATTTTTTTTATATTGTAATAAAAGATTCTCTCTTCCCTTAATTTTGCAGCAGGCTTTGAGCCTCCTGCACTATTTTTCAGAATCCTTTGAAAACTTAGAAATTAGAAGTGTGTGTAAAACATATCGTTTCTTTTCCAAAAATCTTTTGAAGCCAAAGGAGTAGAGAGGAAAAAAGGAAGAGATGAAGGGGGAGGAGGGGCTTAACTGCTTTCCAGTAAAAGCCCTTGGAAAGCCATCAATAGCAGGAGGACAGGTATTTTGAAGAGTTGTGCATGGGAGCTGGGGCCTCATTGTTGCTTTTTACTCTTTAATTAGAAAGCAACACTTAAGTTTTGGCCACTGTTGTTCTCCCTTTTCCCTCTGTCCACTGGCCTGCAAGGTAAAACCACGCAGACCATTGGGAGAGGCCCCAAATGAGGCAAGTGGAGATGGGGACAATCATTTTTCAGGAGTAGAATTTAAAAATAAAGAGATATAATACATATTTTTACAAGCAAGAAACCGTTGTCAAGTTGGTTTTTTTTTACACTTAGTTCATAGTTTCAGGATAGAAAGGAAGTAACTAAAAAGACAAGTACAACCAGTTTTCTCTTTAAAAAAAACAACAACAAAAAACAGAATGGGACTTACTAATAAAGGGGTTGAGTTTTCTGCCCTGGAGAGAGCTGGAGAAAAGCCATTTTCCCCCAATATGGGTAGAAATTATAAAGCAGAATGTGGCATTTTCATTTCTGGAAGTTTATTTACATAGTAAGTGCCGAGCTGAAAGTGGACAGTCTCATCTTCCTGTCAGTATTTGTGGTATGGAGTATGGTGTGGGGTGTTCCCAGTCAGCCAATGCAGCACCAAGTGTAATGGGAATGAAGAGAACCCAGATAAAAAGCTGTGACTTCAGTATTCTTGTTTTATTGGTTTATGGCTTGTGGGCAGCTGGCTGAGGCCAGGATCTTTAGAGGCCCTCCTTGTATTCTTTCTCCTCATGAGGTGATCCACATTGGGCATGTCCATAGGAGCACAATGCAGTGGGTCTATCAGAAAAATTCAGCTCTTCCCACGAATATTTGTACCATAGCCTACTGTTTTAGAACTGAACTTGGTCCTCACTACCTACCCCAAGCACCAGCCTGGGTACCCAAGTACTGTGTAGAGTGGGGTGTAGAAAGCAGAACAGGAGAAAAGAATGGTGTCCATTAAAGAAGAAGCTCTTGTGGTTAAGGAAATAAGGAAGTCCTGAAGCTGCCATCCATTCTTCAGGTGATGATGCCAGAGCCAGAAAGCCCTGTGTTTCTGGCACTCCTGGTATAATACTAATGCCACTGTGGGGTGCCTTAGCTAAATACATGGAAGGGACACTAGAGAGGATGAGAGGCAATGAAACCAATCTATATTATATAAAGATCTGAGCACTTCTTATAGCTCAACAAGAACAAATCCAGGCAGAGGAATAGGGTATCAACCCTATATCTGTTGAATGAATCTGTAGGACTCTGCTTTCAAGGATTAGGTAGGAGAGGTCTCTTATCTATTCCTCTTAGCACCTTGGCTGTAGAGCTCTATTCTAGAGGAAGAGGGACTTGGGGGAAGGAGTGAGCCTTTGACCAGGAAAACAAAGCCTACTTCTGCTGGATATTACAATTGCTTTCCCATAGGATACCTAGGGCTAGGGGGTTGGGATATTTCAGTGCTACCTATCTATAGAGTAAAGGGTTCAGGTAGAGACAAGTGGAATTAATAAGGTAGAAATTCACTTGTTAGATGAAACTTTTTAGTGCATACTTTTCATTTAAGAGAGCTAAAAAGATCTCTTTGGCCAGATAAGCCCTTCTTATTTCACTTTTGGTCAGGTTGCAGCCACAGAAAAGAAACCATTGGGAAGCAACACACAGCTTATGGGATGGATTCTCTCTAGGAGACGAGGTCTAAAACTGTTTCTGCCTTTCCTAGCTTTGATCCTAACTTTTCCCTGTCTTTGTACTCCCTTTCCTTCTCCTTTTCCTGACTTCCCCCATTTGTATAAATAGTCTAATTATTTTTTAATTCAAGAGGCAGTCTTTGCACCAATATCAGGCTTGTTTATACAGTCCCTATCTCTAAAGCAAACAGCAAATTGTTCATCCTCTCCTACTGACTTTGGCCAGCAGGGAAACAAGTTTGTGGTACCCTGGCAGAAAAAAAGGGCCAGACACCTGCTGGGATAAACTGGTATGATACCAGTACTTCTAGAACTAAGAAAAAAAGAATACTTTGGGTTGGAGAATCAAAAGGGATGGTGGGCAAAGGTTCAGGGATGAAGTCTCAAGCAGCAGAATTCCCACCTCATGTTTGAGGTGACCAAGAGTGTTCCTGCCACCAGAGCACTTCTTTCTTCCCTCTCTTATTTCACAGGATGCAATCCCTGTAACCCACCTTGCAAGCTTTTCCTTCTTTTCTGTCAAGACAGAGGCCTTTGGTGGATGAGTAGGGTCCTGAGGTGCTCTGGCCACAGGAGCCATCTCTGTCTCATACTTGTGACCAAGGTTGAACCACCCAGATGTGGTCCAGGGGAATCTCTGTCTTCTGCCCACGGGCCCCCTCACTTCAGCAGGGAGATGTCATCAGCAAAGTCATCATGCTGGTGGCGCAGGCAGCGGAGGCAGCGCCACTGACACACCATGAGGCAGAGTGGCAGCATGAAGAGGGCGCAGATGGCAGCCATGACGTAGGCTATGGTCATGAGGGTTGATTCATCTGTCTGTGGAATGTTGTAGCCACAGTCTTCCATGTCTGGGGTGACAAAAGGACCTTCCACTGCTGCCATCCTGAACTCGTCGTGGACTGGGAAAAGGGCAAATATGAATGGTCAGCCCTCATTGTCATATAGCAGTTTGGGTTATATAACAAAAAGAACTTCCTGATAGTGAGACTTTGAAATTAGCACCTGATATGGCTGTGGAATCTCCTTCCTTGGAGATGTTTAGGAGCAGGACAGGGAGCCTGAGCCAGGTGGAGGCATGTCTCCCCTCTCAGATAACTGGGAGCAATAACTCTTTCCTGTACACTTATCCAGTAGGAATGATACCTAAAGGTCAGTTGTTCTGAGCTGACCACAAAAAGCCAGCCCCTTATCTACCTACTAAATTTGTCTGACACTCCTAAAAGCCAAAAGGCCCTGCCACTTTTCTGAAGTAGCATTCAACTTGTCATACAGCCACTGACAGGGTCACTGTAGGCTCAGCTTGCCCAAAGTTCCTAGGCAGCTCTTGCTCCTCCAGGTTTCCAGGTTGTACCAAAAAAAGGATGAGCTCTGACACTAGCTTTTGCACAATATGTTGACTCTGGCTGCAGGCAACTGATAGTACCTCCCAGACTGTTAGGGGCCCAGGTAATCTAACTGCCAGACAGGAAGAATGTGGATAGACTGGCCCACACCCTCCTCCCTGGCTCTCTTACCATGGCAAGCGCTGACAGCAAAGCCAATTCGTTTTCGGGCCCGATCAAAGACAACATAGAAGCCTTCCATGATAACAGCTCCCATAACAGTGCCCGTGGATGACTGTGAGATGGCAAACTTGTAACAGTCGTCTTGGGACGTGGCCACATCTTCCACAGGCCGCAGATATTGCTAGGGGTAAGCATTCGCAGGGTGAGATTATGTTGTCACTCCATCCTTTACCCCATCTCTGCCTTCTAGATATTTAGGCCCTTAGGTAGCTCTTCCTCTTGTCATACCTGAGTTCTGAGGGGTTGGGTTTTCCAAGGACCCTTTACCACTGGACATTCATCTTGTCTTCCTAGTTCTAGGAAACCATGCTTGCTCACTACCCCCCCAATGTATATTTTGTCCTTCCTGGAATCCCCCCATCAGGTTGGGGACATACCTGTGGAAGGATGGTGATGCGGAAGGACTGGTTGGTGACCTCGCCCATCAGGTAAAGTGAAATGACTGGGAAAATGTTCCAAGGGGTAGTGCCTGCTTGCCAGCACACCAGCTGCTCCCCTAGCCAGAAACCATCTGGGAACTTCTCCGTCTGTATTGGCAGGAAGGGGGAGAACAGTGAGGGAAGAGCCTGTTTCACCATCTTGCCTCTCCCATTTTCAGATAACATTGTCGGGGCCCTTTATTTGCTTTTCCAGTGAAATAACCAGACTGGAGAAGGCAAACTACCACCCAGGGATTAGAGTAAGAGAGTGAGAAACTGAAGTAAAAAAAATTGTATTGGGGGATTGTGTGATAAGCAAACTGAGGCCCATAGAGAAGTGACAGGAGAACAATTTTTACAAGATCCAAGTGGAAGGATCAAAGGGTAGATAAATTGGGTCTTGTTGAGGAACGTGACTTTCACTGACTTCCTCTGACATGTTTCTTTTCTGTGCCGTCTCTTGTACCCCTGTCCTTAGTCCCACTGACCGAGGAGGCTGCCTTGATGGATTTCACTGCAGCTTCAAACACTTTCTTGGGCAAACGAAGGTTAGTGGTGCCACTGTCCACAATGCTTTTGTCATAGTTGTACTAGGAGGGAGAAGAGAGGGTTAGAATAGTCAAAAGCCTTTTTGATGCCTGGCTGTAGCTAGAGTTGAAGGGTCTGATTGCTTGGGGGTCCTGCCTGGGTTGGAATCTTGGCCTTGCCACTTCTAAAGGTATGTTCCCTTGGCAAGTTACTTAAATTCTATGCCTCAGGTTCCTTATCTTTAAAATGGTGATAGCAGTACCTACCTCAAAGTGTTATGATAAGAATTAAATGAGTTAATACATTTAAAGCACTTGGAATGATGCCTGGCACATAGAAAACATTCAGTAAATGTTCACTCTTATTATTCTGGGTGGGCAGACATTTTCCAAATCTTAAAAATACCTTGTATAGTGCTTTCAACTTTTCATAGTACTTATGTATCTATTCTTATTTAACATACGTAAGAATCTAATTAGGCAAGGAAGATGTAAATGGTTTAGCTCCCATTTATTGGGTACCTGTTCTGTGCCAGGCACTGGGAGAAACACTTCACATGTTATCTCTGATCTTCACCACAGTCTTGGGAAAGCTGTTTTTTGTTGTTGTTGTTGGGTTTTTTTTGTTTGTTTGTTTTACCTGCTTCGCAGATAAGGAAACTGAAGCACAGAAGATTGGTAACTTGCCTAAGGGCAAATAGCCAGTAAATGGTAAAGCTAGATTTAAACTAAGGTCTTTCTGACTCCAAAGTCAGACTCTTCTACTACTTCATATCACACTGTCTTGCAAATGACTTGCCCAAGGTCATAAAGCAGTGACTGGCATTCAGACCTTGTTCCATGCATTTTTCATTACTAGACCAGAAGCCCTGTGGTCCCTGTGTGAATGCTTTGCCAGTCCCTAGCTCCAAGCCTTAGAGCCTGTTAGATGACCATTAAGCTTCTAGTTGTCCCAGGCTCAGCCCCCAGCCCCATGCCTCAGGCCCTGCACCTTTCCTGGTCCTTCCAACCTCATAAGCCAAGGTTTTACCTCACTGTTAACCTGTCCTGTTACCTCTCCCTCTGGCCACCCCCTGGTTTTGTTACCTCCTTGCAGTCCATTTTCAGATCTTGTCCATTGATCTCCACCCGTACAATGATCACCTCATAATACCATTCCCGCCGGATGGGTGTGTACCAGAGACTGCCTGTGTACAGCGAGTGGTCAATACCCCCAATGATCTAGGAGAAAAGAGGCACAGAAGGAGATCAAGTCATCAGGCACCAAATAAAAGGATCAGCAATTTCTTGGGATTTCAAGGCCCTTTACAGATCACCTTTTTCATTTTGCTGCTTCTGATCAAATCATGTCCAAAAGTGATTTATGATTTCTTAAATATATTCAGGGGAAGAGACTTTCCAGGATTTACTTGTTTGAGAATCACACAACCTTCAATATAAAGTTATTTAAACCTAAACTGGCACAATAAATGTTGAGTGAGTGACTGTGTGCTTCTATTAATGTTTTATTTTATCTGCTTGTTAGAGATGTGGAATCATTCACTGCTGTTCTAATTAATAAATAGACTTAAACTCCTTACATCTTTGCCTTCTGATCATCAGACTGAATAATATTAATTTGATAGGCCTTATTTTCAGTTCCTCTTAATCATCTCCGATCCTCTCCAAATTTGCCATAGATGCCTCAAAGCCTTCCTTGAAATAACATAAAGAAGAAAAGAATGGGAAAAGAAAGGTGGGGATGGGGAAGAAAAAGTGACACTGTCTCTTGATTCTAAATAGTGGAGTCCAAGACTGAGATATTACCCCTCTCTCTGCCATTGCCAGTACTTCCCTTCTCTTAGGATCTACTCACCATGCTCCCTCCAACTGATGCCAGCATTTCTGACTGGTTGAGGGGGAAGCCAGCACCACAGAGCTGCAGGGAGAAGAGGTTGGGAACGTGGGTCTGCTTTACCAGGGAGTCAAAGAAGGGCTCCAGGGAGTCATCGGGCTGTGGCAGAGAGAGACAAGGCGTGAACGTTCACACAGAAGGCCCTAATGGAAAGAAGGCAGCTTCCTGCCTAAACTGGAAGGCAAAGGCAAAAACTTGGGGAATAGTCTTTGGGAAAGACCATCTTGAGGTACTGAGATACGGCAGTGAAAGTGTTAGCGAGAGACTGGCAGTGCAGATAGGAAAGTACTCATGGGACCACAATTCTATAGGATCTTTGATCCCTATATGCCTAATCTGTTTCAGATTATTGGGGGCCTCTCACTCTTAAAGATCTTGGAGTAAATAGAAACCAAACCTATTCCTGTCTCTATCATGGTTTCTCTCAAGGTAGTTCTGTTCTCTATAGGGATGAAATTCAGACCACCACCTATCCCTGTTAAATAATCTTTCTTTAAATTGATTTGTTTTCCTCCTTTAGTCAATTCCTTCCCCCTCTCTCTCCCAAATGCTTCCCTGTATAGCATGCAGTGTGCCATGTGTAGAGGTGGTATGTAGGGCCAGGCCTTATTCCTCTCACCCTGGCAATCTCAGCATAGGCCAGCCCCAGGATGCCCTCCCAGTTGGAGCCATTGATGAAGAACTTGTCTGATTCAGTGATGGCAGCGATGTTGGCACGCACAGTGACGTTGGGGC
>PVKH010017841.1:0-15299 GCA_004027955.1 Chaetophractus vellerosus | reverse complement strand
CTTGCCCTGCCCGTGGTGGCTTTGCCCTGCCCGTGGAGGCTTTTTGCCCTGCCCACGGCAACTCTGCCCCGCCCATGGCAGCTTGCCCTTCTCAAGGTGGTCTGCCCCCCCAGAGAGTCCCCTGGGAACCGAACCCGGGGCCTCCCATGTGGTGAACCGGCGCCCTATCCACTGGGCTACAGTCGGCCCCCAGCTATCTGAATTTTATGGCAACAGCCCATGAGCACCACCCAGCAACAACCACCGACTTCTGTGGACTAGAAAATTTCCATTTGAGAGATAACTAGCATGCTCTTGAGAATTACTCATGACTGCCCCAATGACTGAAGGACAAAAAATAATCTTGATACCTGAAATACCCAGAATGTTTTGGGTAATGTTGGAGAAATGCTCTAATGGGAAAGGCAAAGTCCAGAAAAGTTCCATAATAAAAGGGAATGGTTTGTGCCAGACCATGCTACTGGGGAAATGCAAAGTGTCTCATGGGGAAGGGATCCTATTTTACCTTAGGACTGGCTTTGGAACTCCAAGGATTAGCCTGGTCCTATTGCCATTTTGGTGGTGCCCAATGAACAGCCAGCTTTCTATTGACCAGAAAATTGCTAAACTGTTTATAGATGTCAGCTCCAGGGTGATTGTACAGTATTCTATTTAGATGGCCACCACTCTGACTGAAGAAGCTTAAAATCAAATGAGCTCAGTGCCTGAATTTGCATGGTGTTTGATTCTATCTTTGGGTTTTACCTATTCATGGGTAGTGACCTATGGCCTCACCATACAGGCAGGCAGGCAGAAAGGCAATGGAAAAATGGCCTATTAAAGGATGCCCATATAGGGACTATGGAGACCACTAAGAGAATGTGAGGGGTGCATTTAGTGTAGGACATGTTGATGTTCATCAGAAGAAGCCTCATTCAGGATTGTTAAGTGACTGGAACCAGCGAAAGATATCCTAGTGTGCTTGCTTGAGGTGGCTAACTGGGCCATGAAATGGGACAGGAACAGCGGTGAAGAGATAGGCTGAAACTAGACATATTCTACTTGCACCATCTGAGACACAAAATGCCATTAAGAACTATTCTGTCTACCATCAAGAGAGACAGAGACTGTAGGTGATTATGGGGCAGATTTCCCAGGGAGGAAGGGTTCACTATAGCTCGCAAGAATGACTGATACTGGTAGTCCCAGGAAGAATACACTCTGCACTGGGCTTTCCTTATCCGATGGTAGATGCAAATGCTCAGAGTACTATAAAAGGACCAGGACAGATGATACTTCACCTGAACCACAATTCTTCAGACTAAGGAACACTCTTCTATCCTCAGAGTAATAATTTGATAGATAACTGGAATGGGCAATTGAAACATCCGTTGTCTAAAATGGGGGAAATAAAGGCATGAAGGGGTGGCTTACATGCCTTCATAAGTGTGTGCTTATACTTAATATGAGGAAAGCCAAAGGAGAGTCTCTACTAGGTAGATTCTTTCACTTTTATGAGAGTTTTGGGAAGGAGGTGTTGAGGAGAACACTAGTATAAGTATAGAATTCTTTCCATGATGAAGGATGCTGATTATGTATAATTATAAAGTTTCCTTATTCCCCAAATCACCTCAACTTTCTTTTCTTCCTACCTAATGCATTGGTCCAAGGACCAGAACTGAAACAGAAGGTGCCAGAAGCAGAAATGATTCCTGAGCAAGAAACTGTAACTACACTTTTAAACTTTATGTCAGAATTCCTAAGGGTCTAATGGGGTGGTGTGTGCCTTCACCCCATTTGGAAAAATTAGGGTTACCAATCAATGAAGCTGTATTGCCTAAAGGTAGAAATAGCTCACTAGTTCTATACCTACATAACCCTAACCTATATCAATAGGAGTTAATTGAAGAAGATACTTCTTAGGGTAATCAAATTAGAAAAAAAATATGAAAATGTACATTATGACTTTATAGGATGGATTAGTTGTTTCTTTAAATCTATTCCTACCCCACACTGGCTCCCCCAAATGCTAGGTATATTCATAATGATACCATTGCTTTGCCTGCCATATAAATGTTATACTAAATGTAGATACCCAGACAAACATGATCAATTTGTTGATAGAGAGCCTTGGCCAAAAGCCAGGGGGTGGCCTGTAAAATAAAGATTCTTGCCTTGTCTAAAGAGAGGTATGGTTTTTACCCTCAGCTTTTGGGAACTAATCTATCTTACCTGATAGGAGTGCCTTTGTTTAGGGTAGGGACTGGCCACACCAGATCTTAGGGAGGGGTTGGACACACCAGGGAGACCAACCATGTGATTTAGGGTAGGGGAATTGGGTCATATGGTTTCAGTTGACCTGGAGACTGAGTTCAACCATATGGACAATTAATCACACCTATGTAATGAAATGCCAATAAAACACTGAACACCAAAGCTCAGGTGAGCTACCCTGGTTGTAGTCACACATTAATACCAGGAGGGTAACATGTCCTGAATCCATGAGGGTAGACAAGAGAAGCTTTGCATTTGGAACTTTCCCATAGTCAACCCTATCTATCTCTTCCTTTGGATAATTTCAAGCTGTATCCTTTCTCTGTAGTAAACCATAATTGTAAGAATAATAACATTCAGTTAGCTCTATGAGTCTTTCTAGCAAATTCACACATGTAAGAGTGGTTTGGCTAACTCTAGGCACTTCCTTTCACTTGTCTCTCAAACAGTAAAAAGATACATTCAATTGGAAACATAATGAGGGAGTCAAGTGAAAACGTACCTGCTAGATATTTAATTTGTGTGTATATGCTTTTAGCAAGAAAGTACCAAAATATTACTTTATCATTCCAAGGTGGGATTAATAAGACTCCTTGGTTTCTAAGTTCTAGGCTCTTTATGACGGTAATCAAGCTCTACTGTGTGCAAGAGAGCTCAATAAGCCATTTGTATTCAAGGGCCTTAAGGAATCCAAGAACAATAAAGTAGGGTTAGGACTGATGTCTGGCATACCATGGCAGTGACCAGACTAGAAGACATATCCCAGCACTATGCAAATGGGACAGCATAGTGGGTACTCCTATTATGGGCAATTCTATATAAGGTAGACTTTCACAATTTTTCCTGTAACTACAACTTGATAAAATCTGAAAATGTCATCATCAATGGTCTCTTTAAATTAAAATTCAAAATTTCTTTATGTAACAACAACGATAAGACCAGGAACAAAAGATAAAAACAAATAATTTCTGAGCAGTTCTTTCACATTTCCTGTTAGTATAAACTCAAGAGCTGAATATATATTTTGAAAATGATAGCAATAAAATTTTTTTTGTTTTATTAATTTTTTAATTTTTAATTTCTTTTTTAAATTTTTTTGCAATTAAGTTTTAAGGAAGGAAAAAAATTAAGGAAGGAGAAAATTAGTAGTAGTTTAAGTATCCTTTCAGATTTCAGATAAATGACAATAGTTTTGCCAGCAAATCTTGCTTATTGAATTTGTTAGATTTATCTTCAGCTGTGACAGTAGGTTCAAAAGACATAGATGGTACCAAGATGCAGCCCTTATCATTTCTCTCAACTTTCCATAATTTGCATGTTGAATGCTATTCATTTTATTTCAGGAAAACAGGCTCCTTAAGAATGAGGAAGCATACTTTCTTATTCTCATTTTAAAGGCCTGATGTATTTTCAGAAGCAGAAACACACACCAAGGCAAAAATGATAAAAATCACCCTGGCCCCAACTTTGCCAAATACACACTACCCACCTTATTTATATATAAATCACAAAATCACCATGACATATATTATCTAAGCATCACATCAATGCACAATATTCCTAACTATTCAAGTTTCAGCAGTCTCAGTATTCAGAGTTCTGTGACCCAAAGAAAATGGAAAGGAGCCAGAAATCACAATCTTTCCTGCAATGGGAGCCTAGATTTCAATGATGACAGAATAATGAGGGCTTACTTTGATAGGATTAGATCTTGAGCAGGAAACTGAGTTTGGGAATTCATTATCCCAGTACCCATCTCTCATCTTGATAAATCCTAGCCTATACTGTTAGAGGCACAGAATGTCATCTAAACACATTATTTTAAAGCTAGAACATTGAAGGCAATTAAAAAAGAATACTACACATACAAATGCACTAATGAAACGCAACTGAAAAATAAATGATTATTAACAGTTACAAAAACCTTAGAAAAATTCATTTCATCATACCTCTCCCCACCACAATTTACTGTCAACAAACCTAAACAATAAAAACATCAAATCTGTTTATAAAATTAAATTTCAAAATAGTCTTTTAAACACTTTTATATTATCCATAGATTTTAGATACAAATCAACAAAAGAAACACAAATTTCAGAAAACAATCTTCATATTAACATTTTAGCTTTCTTTCTTATATAACTTTTCTTTTTTCCCACTGTGACAAGAGAATATTTGTAGACAAGGGTAATTTTCTCCAGGCTAAGAAATATTCTCTTTCCCCTTATTTCTCTTTGTATCCTCTAGGATTCTCCACAGTGACACTACTGTTCCACAGAGAGCATCTGGAAATATGTGTGGAGGTATTTTACTGTCACAGTGATTAGGGGATTACTACTGGCAATCAGGGGCTGGGATCAGGGTATGCTCAACATTTGCCATGTGCTGGACATTCCATCACTGGAATTGTCTCCCATACTACATGACTTCTGAATGTCCCACAAGACTAATTATACTATATATATAAACCAATATTATTTTCATAATACTACGACCTGAAGAGTTTTTACAAAATGTTACACAAAAATGTCCCAGTAATTTTAGCAGAGGGTGGATGGAAACAGAAGTTTTAAAATAAAGATATTGTCTCAAAATTATTGAATTACTGAGCAATTCACTTTCAACCTGTGTGGCACATTTAACATCAATATACTCTATATTCAGATTTACTAAACATTAACATTTTACAACATTTGCTTCAAAAATTTTTTAAAAACCAAAGTAATACATTACCAATATAATGAAAGCCTACTTTGTACCACTCCCCGTTCTATTTATTTCTTTTTAAATTTATGTTTGTCTGTTCTATAATATGTATAAGAACTCCTTCCTAGACTAAGATAATAAATATGACATTCCACTTTTAGGTCTTCTAAACAAACTGGGATGTATTTTTATGTATTGGAGGTAGAGCTTTGACCATTTCCCCAGCCCTCCCCACCATGTAGTTATCCAATTGTATAGGACCATGTACTCAGTAATACTTTGTTTTCTAACAGATTTGCAAAGCCACCTCAGTCATGCAAAATTCCATATACGAATGGGTCTGTTTTTGGTTCTCTCTTCTGTTTCACTAGTTTATATGAAAATCACTATTAGTTTTATTTTGATTAATATTTGTTTGATATACATACTTTTTAAAAATCTCTTTTTTGATGAAAAGTCCTTAAATTTTTATGTGTATTTCTGGTAAACAGCATGTAGATGGATATTTAAGAAATATAATCTGAAAAATTCTTTTCATAAACAATTTTATTAGCTTACATTGTTTTTGAGTTATGCTTTTCTGCCTTTACAGGAATGATTTACTTTTCTTTGTTCTCAAATTACCCCCCCCACCCCAACTTTTATTAGTTTAAAAGTTATACATTCTCTTTCTATTATTTTAATGATTACCATTACACCTTTAGCATGCATCTGTTGGGGGCCAATTCTCCATGGATCTCTTACACTTCTGCATGTCTTCTGAGCAAAGACATTGGCTACTCTTTGTTCTGGACTATCTTTTCAAAGATGCTTGTACAAAACAACCTGGGAATATAGAGACAGATTTTCCCTCTGGAGCAAAAGACAAGTTTACTTATATTCTTGGAAGAAAAAGATAATAACCCTTTCTCTCCTGAGCAAAGGTAAGGCAGGCTTATGGCCTATTTGAAAAAATTGGATTTCTCATAGATCAAGATTCCTTTCCTGTAATCAATCCACTGCATATGCAAGTGACATCTGGGCCCTTGGTCTTGTCTTCATGGGAACTGGGGATAAGGGGAATCAACATAAATATGCTGATGCTCAAGCTGCTGGCTGTGTTGTGAGTGATAAAATCTTGTATCTCTGACCCAGGGGTCTTCTAACAGGCACTAATTAGCTTGTAAGTAGGGTAAAATCAAATTTCAGATTCAAAAGGATCCTTGACTCAACATCTAAATATGACTAGCATGTTTATTTCCCCCTCAAATGACATAAAAACATTAGAACACTGTAAAACTGATTTACTACCTACTTTTACCTTTCATGTTGTTGTTATCTAGAATGTTATTTCAATCCTTGCTATTAAAAAATTGGCCTGATATAAAAATATTTAACCATAATTATTTAATTAGATGTGCAAACATGTAGGGAATAGATGAGTGATTATGTTTAAGAAGTGTGAAGCAGTGCTTAGAACACAGGAAGCATTTAAAATGTGCTGAAATGTTTTAACACTAGTTTGTTCACTACTACTTTTTTTTTTAAGTTATTTTTTCCCCTTTATTAGAGAAGTTGTTGGTCTACAGAACAATCATGCATAAAATACAGGGTCCCCAAACACTACCTCACCACCAACACTTTCCATTGGTGTGAAACATCTGTTAACATTGATGATAGCACATTTTTATAATTATACTATTAATTAAAGTCCATGGTTTAGCTTAGAGTTCACTGTGTAGTATAGTTCCAAGGATTTTTTTTCACTTAATATGCTATTAAATTTGATTTGCTACTATTTTGTTGAGGATTTTTGTATATAATATACATAAGCGATATTGGTCTGTAGTTTTCTTTTCTTGTGGTATCTTCATCTGGCTTTGGTATAGGGGTAATGTTGGAGTCTTGGAATGAGTTAGGGAGTGTTTCCTCCTCTTCAATTTTTTTGGAAGAATTTGAACAGAATTGGAGTTCAGTCTTCTTGTAATATTTGGTAGAATTCCCCTGTGAAGCCATCTGGTCCTGTGCTTTTTTTTTAAATTGGGTACTTTAATAAATTTTATTACTGATGGAATTTACTAGTAATTGGTTTGTTGAGATGTATTTCTTCTTGAGTCAATGTAGGTAGTTTGTGTTTCTAAGAATTTGTCCTTTCATCTAGGTTATCTAATTTGTTGGCATACAGTTGTTCACAGTATTCTCTTATAGTCCTTTTTATTTCAGAGGGGTTGATAGTAATGTCCCCCTTTTCATTTCTGATTTTAGTTATTTGTGTCCTCTCTCTTTTTGCTTTCTCAGTCTAGTTTGTTAATTTTATTGACCTTTTCAAAGAACCAATTTTTGGTTTTGTTGATTGTCTCTATTGTTTTCTACTTCATTTATCTCTGCTCTAATCTTTGTTATTTCTTTCCTTTGCTTGCTTTGGGTTTAGTTTGCTTTTCTTTTTCTAGTTTTTCCAATTTTGAGATTAGGTCTCTGATTTCTTTCTTCATTTTAAAGTAAGCATTTAGAGCTATAAATTTTTCTCTTAGCACTGCCTGAGCTGCATCCTGTAAGTTTTGGTATGTTGTGTTTTCATTTTTATTTGCCTCAAGATATTGCATAATTCAACTTCTGATTTCCTCCTTAACCTAAGGTTATTCATAAGTGTTCTAGTCAGGGTTCTCTCGGGAAAAAGAATCAACACGAGATATCTGTTAAAAATATAAGATTTTATAAGAGTCTCTCATGTGACTGTGGGGATGCACAAGTCCAGGTTCCGCTGGCAGGCTGCAAGCCAGGGGCTCCGATGAAAGACTGATGAAGGGTCCTCAATGAGTTCCTGGAAGAAGTTTGCTGTCAAACGATGAGCTGGGAAATTCTCTCTGAATGTTGAAATCAGTTCCTTTTTATGGCAATCAACTGAATGGATAAAAGCGTCATCCATTCTTGATACAATCTCGCTGATTGATGCAGATGTAATCAGCCATCCATGTAGTAAACTCAATTAGCCCAGTGCTTGCTGGACCTAATAGCTGGGCACAATTACCTGGCCGAGTTGACACATTAGCCTAACCATCACAATGAGTATGTGTTTAATTTCCACATATTTGTGAGTTTTCCATTTCTCCCTAAGTTATTGATTTCTAGCTCCATTCTGTTGTGGTTGGAGAATATACATTGTATAATTTCAATATTTTTTAATTAATTGAGACTTGTTTTTTTACCCAACTTATGGTCTATCCTGGAGAATGATCCATGAGTAAGCAAGAAGAATATGCATTTTGTTATTGTTGGGTACAGTGTTTTATACATGTGTGTTAGGTCTCGTCAGTTTAGTGTATCATTCAAGTCCTATAATTACTTATTGATGTGCTGACTAGATGTTCTATCCATTATTGAGAGTGGTATGTTAAATTCTCCTACTATTACTATAGAATCATCAATTTCTCCCTTCAAATTTGTCAATACTTGTTTCATATATTTTGGGGCTCTGCTGTTAGGGAACATATATTTATAATTGTTATATCTTTCTGTTGTATTCTCCTGGTTTTCAGTATGTAATGAACACTTTTGCCCCTTTTAAGCTTTTTGACTTAAATACTATTTTATCCGATATAAGGTTAGCCACCCCAGACCTCTTTTGGTTACTACTGGCATAGGATATATTTTTCCATCCTTTCACCCTTAACCTATTTGCATCTTTGAATGTAAGTTGAGTCTTGTGCAGCCAGCATATAGCTCACTCATGTTCTTTTCCCCATTCTGCCAATCTCTACCTTTTGACTAGTGTAATGGCTTCAGAGTTTTATTTAATTGTGAATTCCAAAAATATAGATTGGATTGTTCTTGTAAGCTAATCTGTTCATCTGGGCATGATTGAGTGGTGATAAGGGCATTAACTGGGCCCCGCCCCTTGGTGGGTGTGGTCTCAAGTATAAAAGGCTAGACAAGAGGCAGCAGTGTGGAGAGAAGGGGAGATTTAGAGAAGAGACTTAGAAAAGCAGATTGGAGAAGCAGTTCTGGTGTTGGAGAGAGCCGTTCGCCCGATAGTCTACAGCTGCCTTGTGGAGAGACACAAAGCATTGAAAGCCTCATGGTCTACAGCTGAACTTGTGAAGGAAACAGAAGCTAAGCCTGGAGAGAAATGCAGCCCCGGGAACAAAGGAATCCAAAAGCCTGAACCCTGGAGACGTTGGCAGCCACCTTGCTCCAACATGTGGACTTTGGTATGGGAAGAAATTTATGTTTTGTGCCTGGTAACTGTAAGCTTCTACCCCAAATAAATACCCTTTATAAAGACCAACCAATCTTTGGTATATTTCAAAAGGCACACCTTTGGCTGACCAAAACAACTAGAGAGTTTAATCCATTTACATTTAAAGTCACTACTGATAATACAGGACTTTCTTTGGCCATTTTTCTACTTAGCCCTTGTAAATCTTATACCTTTTTTATCCCTCACTTCCGTTAATGCCTACTATTTGCTTTTCTGTGTTGTACCATGTATAGTGCCTTATTATTTGTATTGGATATATTTTCACCTATTTTCCTGTGGAACCAAAGGGTATTTAATATATAACAATTATATTTGGTTTAATACAAACTTAGTTTCAATAGCATGTACATACAGTATTCCTATACCCCTTGGTATTTTTTTGCACTGGGTATATTTTGTCATTATATGTCCCAAAACATCACTTTTTCATTACTTTTTATGCATCTGCATTTTAGCACTTGTAGGAAGAAGTGGAGATTACATACAAAATAATACAATACAATAATACTGGGATTTCTAATTACCCAAACGGTTACATTTAGCATAGATATTTATTTTTTTATGCTGCTTTAACCACTATGTAGTGTCTTTTCGTTTCAGTGTGAAGAACTACCTTTAGCATTTCTTGTAGGGCCGGCCCAGTGATGATCTCCCTCAGCTTTTGTTTATCTGGGAATGTCTTAATCTCACTCTCATTTATATATATATTATAAAAGTTGTGAACTTACAAAACAATCATGAAAATGTGCAGAATTTTAAACACCCCTCCACCAGCACATTACATTGTTGTGTAGCATTTGTTACAGATTATGAGATAACATCATCAGACTTTACCACTATTTACGGTCTATAGCATACATTTGGTTTATTTTTTCCAAATCCCTCTATTAACACAATACTTCTTTGACATCGATGCAAGAATATTACTATATTGCTGTTAAATATAGTCCACAGGTTACATTAATTGTCTTTTCCCCATGCATCCCCATAGTCTTACCACCTTGTAAAAGTGATGTACATTTGTTCCAGTTTATAGAAGAACATTCTTGTATTTGTACTATTAACCACAATTCTCATCTTCCTCTGGGTTCACTAAGTTATTCAGTCCCCAGATTATTCTCTAGCTTTCTTTCAGTTGACATTTACACCCCTAGACTATCCCTTTCAGCCACAATCCCATTTATAAACCAGCTGTGTTAGTTTATACTCAGTATAAAGAGTTACCATCAACACTATCCATTTCCACACTTTTACAGTTAAGCTAATTAAAACTTCTACATACATTAACCATCAGTACCCCTTCTCAGCCTTCATCCTATCTCCTAGTAACCTATACTCTAGGTTTTAACTCCATGTATTTATTCTTTGTATTTAGTTCATATGGGTGAGATGATGCAATATTTGTCCTTTTGTGTCTGGCTTATTTCACTCAGCATGTCTTCAAGGTTCATCCATGTTATCATATGTGTCCCAACTTCACTTCTTGTTACAGCAACATAGTATTTCATCGTACATATATATCATATTTTATTTATCCATTCATTGTTTGATGGACACTTGGGTTGTTTCCATCTTTTGGCAATGTGAATAACATTGCTATGGGCACAGGTGTGCAAATGTCTGTTCGCATCACAGTTTTCAATTCTTTTGGATATATTCCTAGGAGAGGAACTGCCAGATCATATTCTAATCACATTCTGATTAGTATGTGCCTAGGGATAGGTCTATTCGGATTTATTCCGATGGGAGTACAGTATGCTTCTTGGACACAGATATCTACGTCCTTCAATAGGGAAACTGGGAAATTTTCTACCATTATTTTTTCAAATATTCTTTCTGCCCCTTTTCCCTTCTCTTCTCCTTCTGGGACACCCATGACATGTATGTTTGCATGTCTCTTGCTGTCATTTAGTTTCCTGAGGTGCTGTTCAATTTTTTCCATTCTTTTCTTTTTTTCTTTTAAAGATTTATTTATTTTATTACATATCTCCCCTCCCCCCCGCTGCGGCAACGCCTCGAGACCGGTCACCATGCAGGCGCGGCTTTCCCCACTTGTGGGCAGCTTCTGCTTTCCATTCACGGCCGGCTCTGCTTCAGTTCGCAGGTCGCTGGCTGCGCTCCATTTGCGGGTGACCTTGTCCTGCCCGTGGCGGCTTTTGCCCTGTCCGTGGCAGCTTTTTGCCCTGCCCACGGCGGCTCTGGCACGCCCATGGCGGCTTGCCCTTCTCAAGGTGGTCTGCCCGCTAGGAGAGGTCCCTAGGAACCAAACCTGGGGCCTCCCATGTGGTATACCAGCGCCCTATTCACTGGGCTATATGGCCGGCCCCCATTCTTTTCTTTATTTGTTCTTTTGCATGGTCGCTTTCAGAGGCCATGTCTTTAAGCTTACTGGTCCCTTCTTTTGCCTCTTCAAATCTGCTGTTACATGCCTCCAGTGTATTTTTAATTTCATTTATTGTGTCTTTCGTTCCCATGAGATCTGCCATTTTTCTACGTATGCTTTCAAATACTTGTGTTTACCCAGTGTCTTCTTAATGTCCTTAATCTCTTTGGTTATCTCATTGAATTTATTTAGATGTGTTTGGACACCTATGATTAGTTGTCTCAACTCCTTTATGTCATCTGGACTCTAATCTTGTTCCTTTAACTCGGCCATATCTTTCTGTTTCTTGGTATGGATTGTAATTTTTGTTGGTGACTTGGCATCTGGCTTTCTAGAAGTATTTATTCTGGGCACAGTTTCTCTCTTTAGTCTCAAGCTTTCTATTTGATTGACTTTGTGCTAAAGCCTTTTTTAAAACTCAGATCAGCTTAATTTGGAACTTTATAGTGGCTTGTGTTTAGTCAATCTGAATTTTTTCAACTCTTTTTTGTCCATTTCTTGCTCTTTATCCCTTGCTGGGCATATTAGGAGCCGAGGATACAGCTGGTACTGTAAATGGTAGAGGCCAAAGCTGCCAGCATTGCCCCAGGAACTGATGAAGCTTCTCTCACCTTTCTCCTCTGCCAGAGGTAGGGATGGAGCTGCACCCATGTGCAGTAATACAAGTCATGCAGGTCAAGACCATGTGTAGTTTGTCTAGAAAGACTGATGAAGCTTCATGTACCTTCCTCCCCTGCCTGGGGTGGATATGGAGCTGCAGGTGTGGTTAGAAAACTAAGCCATGCAGGTCAAAACTGACTGCAGTTGCCCAGGTAGAATGACATAGCACCAGCCACTCTCCTCCCCTGCCAGGGGTGGGGATGGAGTCTCAGGAGTACCAAACTATATAATCTGTGTGGGCCAAAAGCATCTGCAGTTGCCTGAGAGACTGTGGGAGTACTGTTTCTTCTGCCCTTTCAGGGGCAGAGATGGAACCACAGGCACTCAACAATCCAGTCTGTGTGGGCCAAAAGTGCCTACAGTTTCCCTGAGAGGCTGAGGGAATACTGTTCCTTCTGCCCTTTCAGAGGCAGTGGTGGAACCACAGGTATCCAACAATCTAGTCTGCGCAGGCTGAAAGCACCTACAGTTGTCCAGAGAGTCTAAGGAAACACAGCTCCCCTCCTATTCTGTTGGGGCAGGGGTGATGGAGACATAGGTGTCTGACTATCCAGTCTGTGCAGGCCAAAAGCATCTGCAGTTGCCCTGAGAGGCTGGGGAAATACCACCCACTCCTATCCTATTGGGGTAGGGGATGGAGTCACAGTAGCCCAATAATCCAGTCTGTGCAGGCAGAAAACGCCTACAGTTGCCCAGAGAGACTGGTGCATGTGCCCCAGCTTCCTCTCTGCCAGCACTGGGGCTAGAGCCTAGGCTGTGGCTGCAATCCGATCTGGATTCTGAACTTCAAAATTCTCTCCTTTTCCTTTGCATTTGATAATGTGATCAGCATATAATGGGGTGTAGTTTTCTTCACGTTTATCTTGTTTGAGGTTCTCTGAGGTTCTTGGATGTGCATATTCTTGTCTTTTGGTAAATTTGGGAAGTTCCCTGTCATCATTTCTTTGACAATTTTCTCTTCTCCTTTATCTCTTTCTTCTCCTCCTGGGACTCCCATAAGGCATACATTGGTGTACTTGACGGTGTCCCAGAACTGTCTTAGGTTATTTTCATTTTAACATTTCTTTTTTCTTTCTTGTCCTCAGCCTAACTCATTTCAAGTGTCTTGTCTTCAAGTTTACTTATTCTTTCTTCTGCCAGTAACAATCTCTTAAAATCCTCCTGGGCATCTTCCATTTCGATTATTGTGTTATAAAGAACAAACATCTTGCCTTCACCATGTGATTGGACTACAGGATCTTCCAGCAGACCACCTTTCGTGAGAAAGCATCTCTGCTGATGCCTTGATTTGGACATTTCATGGCTTCAGAACTGTAAGATTTCCCTCTAAATAAAATCCCCTTTATAAAAGCCAACACATTTCAGGTACTTTGCACTGGCAGCCCTACGGCAAACTAAGACAGAAGACATAGGTTTTAGCCCATTTTCTGCCAATGGAAGATGTACTCAGACTTGATGAAAAGGGAAGATGCCAAATGATGTAGGTTAAAGTTTTAGTTTTTTTAATTAGTTTTGTTATCTTTCAAAAGACTAAATTTCTTATCGGTTAAATGCTGAAAATATCTGCTTCACACACCTTATAGATTTGTTTTGAGAAGCAAATGAAATAATGCTTAAGAAAGTATTTTTAAACTTCAAAGAACTCTTCAAATATTTATACTATGTGTTACTGTTAATACTTTAAATGCATTAATTGAGTGTTACTATAAACAATTTTTATCCCTAAACTTGCCCATCACAGATATATCCCTTTAATAGTAAAGGTATGATCCAGAGACAAAGGTTAAGATGGAATATGATTTCTATCTTAAAAAAGCATTTTTTGAGGTTTACAGAAAACTTTGATACTGTACTCCAACTACCTTTTGAAAGATGTTTTACTTAATGTCAATAAATGAGTAACTACCCAGTCATACCCTGGCTAACCTTTGAACCTCAACTCTGACTTTTAGCTTGATATGGACTATTGAGAAACTAATGAAGTAAGCTAAAATCTGGCAAAGGTTCCAAGGATAATTATATCAAGCAAAACACAGAAGCAGCTACTTAAGAATTCATTAAGTTCAAGTTTCCTACTTCTTCAAAAATAGTCCTGAATACCATAATATCCAAGTGAAAACCCTTCACAAGTATAAGACTCACATTAACAGATTTTTCAAAACCATTTTATAGATTATGTTAAGAAAGATAAGTACTTTTCCTTTATTTTAAAATGAGAATATGGAAAGTAACCATACAAATCTACAACAGAAGGCTATAACTTGTTTAGATATGGTCCTCATATGACAACAATTTTTTTTTAGGTATCGGGAACTGCGTATGAACCCAGTACCTCGCATGTGGGAAGCCGGCGCTCAACCACTGAGCCATATTGGCTTCCCTGAGTTGGTTTTTTAAATTTGTTTTGCTTGTTGCTTGTTCCTGTTTTTTCAGGAGGCATTGGGAACCAAACCTAGGACCTCCCATGTGGGAAGTGGGTGTGCTTGAGCTACATCCACTCCCACAACAAAATTTTAAGAACTTTTGTGCTGCCATTTTCTGTTTTATTGTTTACCTCATGCTCTATTAATGTACCAAGAACTTACATCTGGAATAAAGCCAATCTCATTGAGATGATTACTCAGCTCTGGGTCGTGGAATGCAATCATCTGAGAGAACACAGTGAGATACTCTGAAAAGACAACAATGTTTAAGACAAATATCACTTTACCTAATATAGAGACATTAAATTCAAATAAATTATTAATTTATTTACATTTTGAATAAGATTTAACTTCTCCATGAAGAAAATGTTTTAACAGATAATTTTCCTTGTTACAATTTTAATCACTAACTGCTAATAATTAAACAATCATACCAAGAATCTATGCCACAATTTACTTTCTGCCTTCACAGCTTTCAGTTCATTTCTTCAGTTACAAATTACAAACATGATGAATGTTTTCCTATTAAATTTTACAAATACATATTCTCTAGTAATATTAGATCTTTTTTGCACTTATTTTTTTATTTTTTAATTTTTTATTATTTATATATCTATATATATTTTTAAGATACATT